>VYZP01010509.1:15264-138504 GCA_013400635.1 Hypocryptadius cinnamomeus | reverse complement strand
CCCCCCCCCCCCCCCCCCCCCCCCGCCACAACCCCCCGCTTCCCGCCCCCCAAAGTTTATCCCATCGCGGCGCCATTTTACCGGCGGGGAAAGTTTCGGGCGGGCCGCTGTCAGCTGTCACCGCCCCCCCGCCGCCTCCCCCGGATCCCACCCCGGTCTCCGCCGCCGCCNNCCCAAAAAAACACCCCCCAAAAGAAAACCCCACCACACCGCCACCAGGCCGCCCGTGTCACCCCTTCCTCACCACTGAGTCCACCCCTGCACCCCTGGGGCCAGCGTGAAGTCACCCCCCTCTTTTCCCGCCAAACTCGCGGGGCTCCCCGAAAGTTGCAGAGGACCCCCGAAAGTTCCGATTTTGTTGTTACGGCGCGGGATTCTGGGCGCCCCCCGAATAAACGCGGGGATCCCGTCAGCGCGGAGCATCCCGCAAAACTCCCGACGGCTCCTGCGGACTTACCGGGGTGAAACACGCAGCGTTAAAATTTGGGGGATTCGCGCAAAAGTGATGTCCCCCGCCAAATGATAGGGCTGCCGATAAGTTACAGGGGTTCTTCAAACGTTGCAGAGCTCCTCACAAAGTTATACTCCCCAAAACTTGTAGGTTCCCCCCCAAAGTTCTCTCCGAAGTTTTATATCCCTATAACTCGCCTGTAGGACTCCCCCATCAGCTCTAGGGCTTCCCCAAAAGTTACAGTCACCTTCTGTAGGAAGGGGGTGTGGTCTGGACTTTTGGGGTGTGTGCGCCGTTCCCGGTAGGAAAGAAGTCCCTAATTCCACCGTCAGTCCTGCCCACCACGAGGAATCACTGCCAAACCCCCCCACAGAATGGCGGGGCTGGGTGTGGGTGGGCTGCGAGGGGTGCAGGAGGTACTTGGGGTACTGAGGTGCATGGGGGGTACACGGGGTGCATGGGCTCCGTGGGGAGCGTGGGCTGCCCTGGGCATGCGGGATGCATGGAATGCCCTGGGCACATGGAGTGCGTGGGGTGCAGGGGATTCTGGGCTGCATTGGGGTGCCCTGGGTGTCTGGGCTGGCAGGGAGTACCTGTAGTGCAGAGGGTATGTGGGGTCCATGTGACACATGGGGTGCGTGTGGTTTTGGGGTGCACGGGGTGTTTGGGGAGCTCCGGCTGGCGCCCACCCGCGTTCTGCCCCTCACCTGCCCCAAAACCCGTGGCGGCGAGGGGCCACCGGCTCCTGCTCCGGCTGGATTGCCCAGCCCGCAGCCTGAAGGCCGGGACAGAGTCCGTGCGGCTGTCCCGGATGGTGGCCCCCGCCTGTCCCCCCCGCCTGTCCCCCAGCAGCCCTGGGCTGCCTGTCACGGCTGAGTCCCGCGGCTCGGGGGCTGTGGGGGTGCTGGGGCGGCATCCCGGGGATCCCTGCCTGGGGAGGTGACGTTCCCAGCCTGGCTCCTGGGGCGCTCGGCCACCCCTCGTTCCCTGCTCTGCTGGAGGTGGGGCTGGAGGTGCCGCTTCCACCCTGAACCAACCCCGGGCGCTTTCCTGGGAGTGAAAAAAGCAGCAAACCGGGAAAACCCCCAGGAACCCGGCCAAGCGCCCGGTGTCACCCCGGCACGGCCGCCCGCGGGGTCGCCCTGCACGCCACAGGAACGGGGGATCAGCCGGGAAGCGGGACACCCCGCCCGGGCAGCACGGGAGGAGGAGCACGGCCGCAGCAGCCTTTATTCCCCATCCTGCCCCGTCCCTGGGGAGTCCGATCCCCAGCCCCCGTCAGCGCAGCCCTGCAGGAGCCTGTGGGGCCCGGGGGAGGCTCCGCGGCCGCCCCCGCTCTGGTTTAATGGTTAACGGCGGCCGAAGCGCAGAGCTGGAGGCTCCGGCAGCTCCGCTCGGGGTTGTGCAACTCCACGAGCATCGCCCACCCCTGCACAGGGCGCCGCCAGCCCGACCCCCGGCCCGGGCAGGGGGGCTCGGCAGGGGGGCATCCCAAATTTAAAAAGTGGTCGTAGCACCTCCCGAGTTGGGAAGGCCATGCAAGGATCGTTTAGTCCAGCTCCTGGCCCTGCACAGGAGTCCCCCCAGGGTCACCATCCCTGGGAGATGCCCCCGTGGTACCAGGGTGCCCTTGCCAGGGCTTGGCTGCGGACTGGACTGATGCCCCTCGCCCAGAGGGAGCCGCGGCCGTGCCCGCACTGCCCGTGTCCCCTGGCTGCCTGCGGGGGCTGCGGAGCTGCCGGGGGACGGGGCCACACGGGGGTGAGCTTTAGGGATGGGGGGCCAGGCGGGGTGCGGAGCTGCTCGGGTGCGGGGCTGGTTTGTGTGGAGAGCCCTGTGCTGCGGGCAGCGGAGCCCTGCGGGGTGCAGGGACATAGGGGGTGCGGATCCTTATGGCACAGAGCGCCCTGCAGCGCCAGGCGGGGTGTCACAGCGTGCAGGGGTCGCACCGTGCAGGTGTCGCACCGTGCAGGGTGCAATGCCCCTTGCAGCACCGTGCTGCATCCCACAGCGTGCAGGACTATGGGACCTGCAGCCCCGTTCAGCCTCTTAGGGCTCCTGCTCGCTCCCTCTTGTGGGAACGGCACCGTTCAGCACCGTCCCTCGCAGCGTGACAGAGCCCCGCACACGTCTGTCCCTCGGGGCTCAGGGGGGGTACGCCCAGCCCTACCCTCTCCCCTCGCTCTGACCCCAACCCCGACCCTGCCGAGCAGACCCTGAGGCTCCAAGTGATGTTTGGGATGGATTCTTTATCCACCAGCCATATTCCGAGCCTCCAGCCAGGGCTCCAGGCACGTTTTCCATCACCCTCAGGACTGGAAAGTTGTTCTCTTATTTGAGTCCGGCTCTCCCAAGTCCCACAGGAATTGTGGGCAAGCGGGCAGCCCTGCACAGCTTCTGCTGCTGCTGGGGCAAATTGGAGACCAAATTTGGCCGCCTCAGCTCCGCCACAGCAGGAGCTTTCCCTTCCCTGGTGCCATTCCAAGCCTGCCTTTCCCCAGGGAGGTGGCACAGTGGTACCCACATCCCCACGGGCAGCACAAGGACCGGAGTGAAGCCACACTGATCCCTCACGGAAATGATGCTCCTGTGCCTGGCAACACAGCCCAAAACAGCCCTCAGGGAACTCAGGTGGTGCAGGAGGGACCCAGCCACGTGCGCTGGGATGATGGAGAAGGGAAGCAGGGGACGGATGCGGCCGGGGGCAGCGTGGGGGGAGCCCACCCGTGCTTGTGGCAGGCTGGCAGCAGGAAGAGCGCGGCAGCACCGGCACCAGCCGTGCTCTATCAGCGCCCTCATCTCGCAGGGGGATGGGAGAAGCTCTCGAGGGCGGCTGTGGTTTGGCGTCGAGCGCGGGGCTGACGACGCCTGGGGTGCCTCCAGCTCTAACGCCTTCAGCGGGGTTTGCTGAGCGCTGCGTTTTCGGTTTTAATCTCTTCACCTGCCGCGGTGCAGGGGCAAAGACGCTGAGGGAAGGCGCGTTGCTTCCTGCCACACAGCCTGGCACGGCACGGCACGGCACGGCACAGGGGCTGCACTTCCACCCGGCTCCAGCCAGCAGCAGGCCACCGTGCCACGAGGTCAGGCAGCCACTGGCCATGTGACCAGGGCCACCGTCATTGCCTCATCTCCAGCGGGGAGGAGAGGAGGGAAGTTTAAGCTCTGGTACACATCCAGCTCACCCAAGCTTTCTTGGCACACGGAGGCTGCAGGACCCACAGGAGTGATGGGGAGGTGAGCAAGGAAGCAAATGCTGAGCAGACACAGCCTGGCTTGTACTGCAGCCCTGTGTGAGGCTCTGCTCTGGCACAGATCACCCCATACAGCAGCTCTTGGTGGCTGTGTGTCCCCATTTCAGAGGTGCCAAACCACCCATCCAGGGCAGGTGCACTCACAGTCACATGGTGCTCAAAGCTGCTCTCTCAGCACCAGTTGCACCAGCAGCAGCAGCAAGAGCCCCCAGAAACAGGGAGTTAGACTCAGTTTAAGAGTGTAAACCTTCTCTCAGCCTTTTAATGGTGTTTGGCAGAGGGCTGCCCATGGAGACACCCTTGCATGGGTCTGAAAGGGTGGGAATGGAGGATGGAGCAGAGCCCACAGCCCACACCAGTGAAATTTCTGTGTTGTCCTGTGCAGGTGAGGAGATGGACTCAACAATCCCTTGTGGGTCCTTTCCGACTCTGGATATGCTATGATTCCATGGAGGCACAGGGCTGACCCCATCTCCCCATAACAAGGGACATTCTGTGAGGGGAGCAAAGCTTCCCAGGGCTTCCTGGGGCTGGAGAGGGCCCTGGTCTCCCCCAGGCAGTGAGGAGGACAGAGACCCTCGGTCATGGCAGAAATCTCCTGATGAGGGTCTGATCCTGCAGCCCCCTGCCCCAAAACGTGACTGGTCCCCACCCTGTTCCCATCTTGGTGCCAGTGCCAGCTCTGTCTCACTGGGGTCCCACCCAGCACCCCCAAACTGCCCATCTTGGGGCATCCCACCACCAAGCTGCTGGCACCAGCTGGGCTGGGATGGGACAAGGACACTCGTAGAAAAGTAACAGAAAATATATACAGAGAGTGAGTGCAGGGCACAGGGCTCTGGTGAGCACAGGGCTGCTGGCACCCGTCCCTTTGACACCTGACGGTGTCCAGCCAGGTGGGACCCCCGTGTGGCACTGCCCCTGCTCCTGGGGGGCTATAGGTTGGTGATGTACACCTCCAGCCCATTGGCTGCTGTCTGGGCAGAGGCTTTTTGGGACCCCCCTGCCCAGACATCCACCACACTCTCATACAGGTTCTCGGGGACACAGGGCTTCCCCAGCTTGTCCCGTTTTGCTGCTTTCTTCCAGTTAATGTCCACAGCCTCATAGTCAGGATCAGGGCCACGGGCCTGAGCAGTCCATGCTCTGTCATTGATGGACTCGTAACAGGGGTCAGGGGGACCTGGAGCTGCTGGGGCCCCCTCCTGCTGGCAGGGGGGTGGCCACCCAGACCCCACCTCCTTCACAGCCCTCGGAGTTGATGCAGGGACCTGGGATTTCTTCTTGGTGGCTTTGCACACCGTCGAGTACATCTCCTCCAGCTGCAAAAGGAATTTTTTTGGGTGAAGGTTTGGGAGCAATCTCTGCCCACTGCAGGGTACCCTTATGATTTTATCCCCCCCCATCTTCCAATGGAAGCTGTGAGCAGGAGGGGCAATGCCAAGGATCCCCAGGAGTATCCTGGCAGTGGATCCTAACTTATACCCTGCTCCACACAAGGGCACAGCCAGGAGAGAGGGAATTAAATGACCCCCCCATGTGCCCCATCCCTGCTGTCCCCCAGAGTCGTACCTTGGCATGAGGGGCACTGCCTGCACCATCCCAGCAGTGCTGTGCTCCGGAGGGTCCTGCCACAGCCCCATCCTGCACCTCCACCGACACCACCTTCTTCACTTTATGGACACAGGCGTAATCAGCTGCCCCATGCACAGCCCGTGGAGGGGACACCTGGGTGCCAGCTGGCACGGGGGGCACCGGGGTGCCCTCCCCCCCCACTGCCAGGCACTCATAGACAGCGTCTGGTTTCCGCAGCGGGGTGAAGAGCAGGTTGGAGTAGGTCTGGTCCGGGGCTGGGGAAGTGGCCGGGGGCTCAGGGACGGGGATCTGGGGCAGCTCACGGTGCAGGAGGCCAGAGCTGTGCAGGGATTCGCCTCCAGGGGCCGTGGGACTGGGCAGATCCAGGCTGGCCGGACGCTGGACTGTGGGAGAGAAGAGGAAATGAGGGGATGCAACAGGCACCAACCCCTGTGCCAGCACTGTGGCACGTCTGTCCGTGACACGATGGGCAGCATTGGGACTGCAGGCAGTTGCCAAGGGCCACCAGCCCCTTGAGCTGCCCCTGCTCCACGGCCACTCACCGTCGTCTCTGACCTTCACCCGGTACAGCTCGTGCAGCTTCGTGTCCGACTTGCTGAGTGACCGCAGCTGTGTCCGGCAGAGCAGGGCCTGCCGGGGGGGACAGACACCCTCAGGCTGGGCTGGGAGCCCAGAACACCCCCAGGGCTGATCCTGCCCCCCAAATGTGCTCTTACCTCATCCACGAGCTTCACCCCATCTGGAGCGACCTTCTTCCTGCCCTTCCTGCAGGGAGAAGTGGGGCTGAGCCCAAGGCAGGTGGCAAAGCCAGGGGTGAGGAGCAGGTGTCCTGGGTCCCCAGTATGGCACTCCAAAACCCACATCCTGCTCCTTCCCCAGCCCCACAGCAGGCTCTGTGCTGGCTGGGGACATCACAATTGCATCCTGCACCCCACTGAGCTGTGCAGGGCACCACTGGCACCACCACCCTCAACACTGCCCCTGGCATTGTCCCTCCTGCTCGCAGCTCAGCCCTCTCTGGGCTGCTCTCTGAGGTTTTTGGGTGTAGGGGCTGTTCCAGGGGGCTGTGACACACAGGGATGCAGGATCAAGCCGGGCAGAGCTGCACTGGGGCACAGGTGGGAGCTTGGGGTGAGCAGAGCAGCACACCCCGTGGTCCCAGCTCAGGATGGCTGCACAGAGACTCCACATGCAGCCACCAAAAGCCACCGAGAGATCCCCAGCCCCACCCAGCCCCAGGAGGACAAGTGGAGGAGCTGTGGGCAGCACCTACCGTTTGCAGGCAGCACACAGGGTGCCCAGGTAGACCAGGCCACCGAGCAGGGCCAGGGCAGTGCCAGCTGGCAGGAGCCGGGTCCCTGCTGTCCCCTCGCCGCTGGCTGCAGCCATGGGGGAGCTGCTTGCAGCACCACTGCAGGGCTGAGCTCTGAGGAGAGAGAACACGAGCTGGAGTTCAGCCTGGAGCTGTTGGGCTCACCATGGCATGAAATGGTGCTCTGTGATCCCCAGGGCTTAAAGGACCCCTGCAGCAGAGTCCCCCAGCAGGGGGATGCTCTGGATGGGGACATTTCACTGGGTGTCCCATTTTCTGGCCAGAAACTGCTGTCCCCAGAGTCACTGTAACACCTCCAGTGCCCAGCCCCGTGTGGACTCTTGGCAGTGGGTGCTCTGTCACCACCAGGGAAATCTTCAGATTTTGGGTCCTTTAGAAAAAAAACAATCCAACAAAACCAGCAGGATTCAAGCTCACAATTTGCCACTGAAATAGTGAAAAGGAGATGCCCAAGAGCCCTGAAAACCCTCTGGAGACACCCTAGAAATGACAGAGTGCTTTCTGGGGACACCAGAACACCAGCCCGGGCTGTGGGATGGAGTTGACATCACTCCTGAGCATAGGGGAGGCCAGTAAGGACAGGCAGTATGACTCAATTTCCTGGAAACGGGGAGCTTCAGCATCTCCTTTATCCCCCTCCTCTCCCTCCTCATGCCCTGGCCTCAGCAGAACACACCAGGACACCCTCCTTCTGCAATGGATTTGCACATTCCCTGTGCCACCACAACTTCAGGTCTGCCACCACTCTGCTGTGACACCAGAGCAGAAAACACCCCATCTTCCCACCCCTTTCCTCTGCCTAAAGCTGTGCCTTGCCCAAACCCAGCCCTTGTCCCTGTGCTTTCCTCAGGGCAAAAATCGTCCCCTGCAAACCGCGGCAGCGGCAGGAGGGTGTCCCGACACAAAGCACGGGTGCTCCCCAGCCTGTCAGGATCACCTCCTTCCCCAGGAGGCTTTTGGTGACCCCTGTCCCATCATTCCCATGCCACCATCCCCATCCCTGCTCTGCTGCCAGCACGCTGCAAACCCAAAGCAAAAGCTGACACCCCTTCACCTCCAGCAGCGTCACCAGCGGCTGCGGCTCCCAGCTCCGCACAGCTCAGCTCTGTGCACCCTGCTCTACAAAAAAAGGCTGGCCTGTCACCAGCACCCAAGAAATGCCTGATCTGAAAGGAGATGGAGGCAGTTCCTGGAGTAAAACACAGCTTCAAGAAGCCACAGTAGCTGATCCAGATGGGGCAGCATTAGGGTCCCCGGGCAGATCTGAGCAGGATCAGCTTCCACCAGCACGGATGGGAACCCAGAGATCCGGAGGGACGTGCTGAGCACCTCTTACTCATCCTCTTGCACATCTTCATCCGGATGACAAAGCCCACATGAGCTCTGGTGAGAAGCCACCCTGCCTTGTGTAAATCTCAGAAGCTACTGCAGGCCCACAGGAGCTCCCCTCTGCCCTGCAACCCGGGTCACGCAGCATCTTTGGCACATTTTTACCCCAATAACCAGAAGGTCTCTGCCCATTTGCAGCACCCTTTTATCTGTGAGCATCCTTTTATCTACGAACTTCCCATGCCTTTGGAAACTGCCCTGACTGAAACATGAACCCTGGAGAGCAATTATTTCAAGGTAGAAAGAGAGACAGAGAGGTTTTAAGGACTAACCAGGCTGGACAGACTGGCTTAGATCAGAGCTGGGAAGGGGAGGCTGTTCCCTTTCCAACGTTTTAATTAGACAACACAGCTTTTCTGTCTGAGCATACTTTAATTATTCGGATTACCTGCAACAGGGCTGGTGCGTTAGACAGAGCCTGGAGCTCCTCGCTGGACTCGTTCAGCTCATTAGAGTGATGGAATCATGGGCTGCAGGAGAAGGGCAGAGCTCAGCAGGCTCTGGAGTTGAGCAGACGAAGTTCTAACGAGGTTCGAGGGCTGGGAGCTGGTGTGATGTTGGAATCGAGGTGGGAGCTTTCAGCATGCTGAGGCAGGCACACACGGGGCAGCTTATCCCAAAGCAGGGGGATTTTCCATCCCTGAATTTTGAAGATTGAAAGGAGAGACTTCCTTGAGTAGGAACAAATGCAGAGAAATTCTTCTGGCCTACTTTCTGTAGAGCTGGTCAGTGGTTGCTCCAGGATTTCTGAGCAGTGAAACCGT
Organism: Hypocryptadius cinnamomeus; assembly: GCA_013400635.1. NCBI lineage: Eukaryota > Metazoa > Chordata > Aves > Passeriformes > Zosteropidae > Hypocryptadius > Hypocryptadius cinnamomeus. The sequence goes on along the minus strand of VYZP01010509.1, from coordinate 129,720 downwards.
GCAGTGCATCCTCCTCAGTGCTCAGGCTCAACAGTCACCAGGAGAAGCCACTTCTTAGGGCAACACCTTGGGTCTCCCAAAACCACAGATTTGCGAGCAGAACCCAGTGCCTGACTAAAGACACCCAGGTAGGACTGAGCAGGTTTGCAAGGCAAAATCTCAGCCAGACCTTCCGAAACCTACACCTGAATTTCCTGCCAATAAAGCTATCGACCTGCCTGTCCTGGGGCTGCTCCCCGGGGCAGGGGACTCAGCAGACAGCGTTTCACAAGGTGCTGGCTCTGCCAGCCCAGCCCAAGTGGCTTTGAAGGCGAGGGCGGTCACAGCCGCTGTGTACGTGTGACAGCACCCAGAGCCCTCCGAGCAGGGATCACTCCCCTCTGTGTGACACCCCAGCACAGGCACCCTTAAGGCAGATGGGTTGCTACTCCAGGACGTGGGAGTTTTTTGTGACTCCTACAAAAGGTGCAAGTTCCTCATCTGGGCGTCCTGAAAGCAAGATTAAATTCACTGCAAAACCAAGTGCTGCTGATGATGATTCTGCCTGGCCTCTGATTCATCTCCCCAGATAAAACCACACAGTGTTCAGTGCAGGGTGGCAAGAAAAAAAGTCTGCAAAGCTACTCAAAGGTTATTTGCACAAAACCAAGAGGAACATTTTGAGCTGATTTCCATCAGCAACTGTGCACACAGCTGCAGCAAACTCTGCTCAGGTACCCCAGGGAGTTGTGCTTCAAAAAAGGTCCAAGAAGCAGAAGTAGATAGTTTTTTTCTTTTCAATTACAAAAAGTCAAAGCTCTGTTTACAGTCAGTTACAACACTGAATCTGCCCTGGACCACGGGGTGCAATTAGTGAATTTTAAGACTATTTCAAAAAAGCAGGCATGAGATCTTACCCACTTTGCTTATCTCTGTAATGAGATTTCATGGTCAAACACCTCTGGGGGCTTTTCATTTAGAAAGTGCCAACCATACTTCTAAATGCCAGACCCAAATGTCTGAACACTTGGATGCAGACTTCTAGCTGCAGTTCTGACTGCTGCTCGCATGCTGGAGTGGCTTTTGAGAAAATACAACTTTAAAACTTTCAGGTGAGCGACTGTCAGCCCACACCACAGGGCTCTGCTCGAGACTGACACCATTTCAGCACTTTTCTTTCTTCCCGCCCTTGCCTGGTTGCTGAACACTCACTTGGGCAGAAAAATGCTCTTTTAAGGCAAGAATCATCTCAAGAGATTTTCTGCAGAGCTGAGCCACAGCAGGAGACCAGCAGAGAGCTCAGAGCTGCTGTTATGGCAAGCCAGATTCCAAACTGCAGCATGGCTGTATGAAGGAGATGTGTCTTCTCCAGACCCATCTGCCTGCCACAGTGGTTTCCTTTGCCACAAATGCACTACTTCTACATCATCTTGGGTTTTCAGAAGACAGCATTTCAGGGACCACATTCTCAAGCCTCCCCACCCAGACAGGAGCTCAGCACTTTCCCATTGCACACACCAGCAATACTCTTGTCCCCCTCCCCACAAAACAACTGGAAATTTCCACAATGCCACGCACCTCTGAACTGAATTCATTCACCCCAAGAGCAGTTGGCTCCCACTGAGCCTCCAGACCCCAGCCATGGGACCCCAGCAGCACTGCCAAGCTCCACCAACTTTTCTTCCCTTTCAAGCCCAGCTACAGAGCACAAAGCGTGGAATGACACAGCTTGGAGCCCAACTCACAAAGCTGAACCCAGCTGAGGCTTCCCAGAGCAGAACAGAGCAGGAATCCTGCCTGTCCAGTCTATCCAGCCCCAAGAGCATCTCTGACAATGCTGTATATTTTGGGGGGTTTAAGGTATTTCCCCCCCACTTTAGCTGCACATTCCTCATTTCCCAGGCAGGAAAGCCACCACCACTTACTTGCAGGAACTCAAAATCCGGTGAGTGTGGAGCGCAGGGATCCAATCATGCTCTATTCCCTGCCGGCCAGCCTGGAGAATTTCATTTCTTATCCCACAGCGAGTCCCAGTCAGGGCCTCCCGCGCATTTCCAACATCCCGATCTCCTGCTCCGTGAGGAGCAGCCGGCTGTGAGCAGACAGAGCACACACACCACAGCTTCCTGGCCTCGGAGGTGGCGGCTTCACCCCGGGGTAGGCTGGGTCTGTGCTCGCAGCCGGGGCGGGAAGCGCCGCGGCTCCGGCACACCCGAGCACCCTCTGCCGCGCCCGCTCCCCGCCCGGCTCCTCCGGGAGCTCCGGGCAATGGAAGGAAAGAATGGGGAGCCCCAGATCATCATTACCTTGCAAATGAACAACGCCTTATTAGGAGAGAGGGGAAAAAGAAACACCAACTTTATTCACCAGGGATGTGAACTGCGCTGGGTGGGAGGTGGCAGCCGCTGGAATAGGAGTCTGACAAGTCAGGCTGTGGAGATGCCAAGGAAGGGTCAAAACAGGACTTAGCAAAGACACAGGGCTCATACACCCAGCTCCTAAAGAGATGATGATGTTAAACAGTCTCAGAGCACAAAATAAACCCCCACATTTTCTCTGCCCAGCTCTGCTCTTCAGTCATGGGCCACTTCAGTGAGCATCCACGCTAAGCTGGGCACATTAATCCTTGTCACCACTTAGTACTCAAAGTATGAGAAACAAACAGCCATTTGTGAGGGAAGGGCCATTGTTAAACCCTTGAGTTGAGCCTGGTGTGTGAAGAACACAAATTCAGAACAATGAGGACAGTACAGCCAATTCCAATAGGAACTGATGGATGTTGAAGTGCCTGAGACAGCCCATGACACATCCCACATCCACCAGGATCACAGCATGATCCAGGTGCTCTTCAGGAGCACAGATCACTCCCACAGATTTCCTGAAGATGTTCATCTTGTTTGGTTTTGCTGTCTCGCTGCGTTTCTGAGGTGTGTCTGCAGCAATGTGAAATCCCACACAACCTGAACAGCTCTGATCATATCTTCTTCAGTCTCAGATTTTCTTGTTTGTTTGGCAGCCTGACCCTGCAAATCAGGCACTGCCCTGCCCAGGCTGACAGCTTGTTTTTTAATCTGTTCTTAGGGATAGATAAAAAAGGGGGTACTAATGGAACCTTTTCATTAGAAAAATTACTCACAGAATAAAAGGAAATTGGTTCCTTAAATTAAAAAAAAAAAAAAAAGATGTCCTTAAGACATTGGCATGAATTGCAAACTATTTTTGTTTTTAAAAACAGCCTTTACAATGCAGAAATCCCACCAGATGATGAAACCAGCATCTCTGAGGCAAGGACTGGCCACCACCAACACAGAATGTAACCAAGGGGAGAGGACATCCTTCTTGTCCAAACACTTTCCACATGGCAGGGAAGAGCATTTGGCTTGCCTGGCCTGCTTCCAGCCCAGCCCTAAGCACTCCCACTGCAGGGCTGCACGCTGGGTTCATAGAGATCCTGCTCTTTGTGCTCATCCAGGGCACAGTCCAACCTGGATCTGGGTCCTGAGGTTTATTAGTTAAAGGACCCATGCTCAGTGAGCCACCTTGGGCAGAAAAACCCAACTAATGGTGGCAAAAATCACAAGGTTCCCTGTGGAGCTGTTCCTGGATAGATTTGGGAATTCTGATATGCTGCTGGTTTATTCCCCCAGCCATGGCACTCTGCTTGTGGACCCAGGCAGCTTTCCATGCCAAGCCAGTGAGTTTGGCTACAGCATGGCCTGGGATACTCTAACAGTCAAACTGCTGAAATCTGATGCTTCAGGCTGCTGGTTCCACCTCCAAGCTGTCAGTTTTCTGTCTCTTCCTTACACTAGGGCTACAAAGAACTGCTCCCCACAAAAAATGGAGCTCTCAGATAAACCCCATAGTAAAAACCAGAAGGCAGAGAGCAGCTAAAGCACTTGACCTTTGATGTTTTCACCCAGCCATGGTGGGGACCCTGCCTGCACCTGTGCTTGGCAGGTGGCCACAGACAGAAGCCACAGTTAATGGCAGGATGTGGGGCTGTCCAAGCCCCCTCAGCTGGTTTGTAGCCAGCAGTGTTATCACCTGAGCACCCACAGACTCTGGATGGAGCTGCTACTGCAGGGAAAATGAAGGAAAGAAGTGTGCAAGAGAGCAGAGAATTGTATCCCTTGTAGCTAGGCCTCATCCAAGGCCCAACTCACTGAATGCTTTCGGGACTGGACGGATGTGCACTCCTCCCCCTCCCAGAAAGAGCTCAGAAGCATCCAGAAACTGCTGCTTTTTTGCCCAGTTTTAGGCTGAGCAGCCTGAGGCCCAGCAGAGCAGGACAGCCCATCGAGACTCTGAGGCCAGGAGCACCAGAAGGACAACTCCTGCAGTCCAACACCTTCCTCAGCACCTAGAACTCAGTCATCTTCTTGTGGGTGTCTGCTTTCTTCTGCTCCCGCTGTAGCCTGGCTTCCTGGGCCTGCAGCTGCCCCAGCTGCTTGTGGGCATCAGCCAGCTTCTCCTCCAGCTGAGCTGCAGCAATGCTGTGCCTGAAAGCAAAAAGCACAGTGGCAATGTCATCCTGCATGGTAAAATCAAAGGCTTGTTCCATCCCAGGAGGGTTTGCCCTTTCCTGTAGGATTAGCCCAAGGGACCTGCTGAAAGCCAGGAATAACCTGATGCTCAGCACTATCTGGGCTAGAGAATGTCTTCCTGGGATCCTCAACAGCAATGCTGCAGAGGTGGGCACGAGAAGGACTCCAGCACTTTTCCTCAGAGAGCTCTTCTCTTTGCCACAGCCTGAATTCCAGCCAAAGGACCCCAGACACATCTGCCAGTGTCCACACTGGTCTGAAGCACACACTGAACTCTCTCCTCCACTTCCCCTTAAGTCCCATCCAGATACATTTCACTTGTTCCTCCCACATCTCATTTCAAGCCCACCCCTCCCCAGAAGCACCACAAACTCGATCCCAAAGAACGTTTTCCTACCGCCCGATGTTGCGCGCCAGAGCCTGCTGGATTCCCCTGATATCCCTCTGTGTTTGTTCAATCTTCTCGGTGGTCTGGAAGAGGCTGACACTCAGGGCCTTCCTGGTGCTCTTGCTGGCGTGGTAGATCTCTTTGCTGTTCCTCTGGGGCAGAGCCATCCCCCCAGCCTTGTCCCCAGCGCTCTTCCCGCGCAGTTTCTCGTTCAGGAAGTCAAACACGTTGCGCGGGGCCTTACGGCCGCCCGGCTGTCCAGAGCTGCTTCCCTTTGCTCGGCCTTTCCTCGATTTGCCCGGCTCCAGCTTCCCCTGCTTCTTCTTTTGAAGCACCTCAGCACACTGGTCCAGGGACTTCCCTCGAGGAAGCACCACAGCCTGCACTGGCTCCACTCTGCCCTCGCCATTCTTCCCTAAGCCTGAGGAGAGACCCCGAGTCATTACAGCATCCCCTCTCCGAGTCACCTCCCACCACAAGCTCACATTGACAGTCACAAGCCTAAAACAAGCTAAGAGGCTTCTGAGGTGCCAAAAGTTACAACTTCTGTCCGAGCCAAGGGGACCAGCAAAGGCCAGGCCAGGAGCCTTTCACAGCAGGAGATTTGTGATTCCAAGCCCGACGCCATCCGTCAGGCCGGTTTCTGTGAAACCGGGTTCAGCCTCGCATCCTCAGCTTCTCAAGCCAGGTTCTACTGAAAACTGGTTTGGTTCCTCTGGGAGAACCAGAGACACAGAGGCCCTCCCAGAGCCCCCAAGGCTCGATGCAATTTGGGCGGGAGCAGCGAGTTCAGCAGGCTTTGAAGTCTGTGTCCAGGCCAGGAGATGCATTAACAGAGACATCAGAAGCTTTGCAGATCAGCTCCAGCCTTTGAACATTCCACAAGGTTCTCACGGCTTTGATCATGAACCTGACCATGCTTCCAGGTGCCTCCACTGTTTGCCATTACCATACAGGGGTTGGTGCCCCACATGCCTCTACTTCCATGAAATAACTCATCCCTCTTCCCTCCAACACTGCTGGGATCTACCACACTGCTTAAGCCTCAGCCAAGTGGCCCTCCAGCACAGCAAAGTTCTGGATTCTTCCAAAATACTGGGTTTTTCTTAACAGCCCCAGGATCACCCTCTGCCCTTACCTTTTCCAAACTCATATCCCATCTGAACAAGCAGTTTGGAGCCAATGCCACGAGTATGGGCCTCCCAGCCACCGAAAGAGGAGCTGCAGGCAGGGGTCCACTCCCCGTTCTCTGGAACCCCTGAGTCTATCACTGTGGAACACAAGAGGAGAATCAGTGAAACAGGAACTGTGAGTAAAGCTGCTGTGTGCAGCAACCCTCACAGGACAGTACAATTCAATTCTCCGACCCTAAAAGCATTGGGTCATGCCTTCAGCTTTACTCAGTTCTTACTGAACTGTCACCTTCCATGAACACTGCACAGGGAGTGACTGAAATGTGAGGTTTCACTTGATTTAATGCACATACCACCTGCCAGTTCCAGGCAGAATCACCCAGGAGTTTTATGATTCTTTTCCTTCCTTCCAGGATGATAATACAGACTAATGTACACATCTGAGTAGAATGTAGCCCAGTGGCACCTAATACTTATCCTGTGCCTCCAGCTCCTGTCTCTGGTATGAGGCTCCTCCAGGCCACAGCATTAATTTTGTGTTATTAGGATCCAATAAGCTCTGTCAGGTTAAATGTAAAGAGCTCTAGGACACGGCTTTGTCCCTGGGATGCAGCTGTGGCACCACCAGAGGGACAGTGCTGCCTGTGCAACTTCCAAGAAGTCACTTGGGCACTCTCTGTGTCACCTTTCAGCAGTAAAACAGGGCATGGCTGTTCCTGCAGCCTCATGGAGGCACCAGAAGGACCCAACACTCCCATTTCCTTGGGTCTCACATTCCTGGGCCATGGAGCTCCCAGGGATGAGAAAATCTGATTCACTTTATTAACTCAGCTCAGCCAGACACATAAGAAGCAGGCTCAGAGCTTGGAACTCTAAAATATCACACCCTCTTCTTCCACACGTGGGGAGTTCCCATGGAAACCTCCAGCCTTCATTAGCCATGGGATTTGCACAAAACAAAGATTTCAGTTTGCAGTTATAGCATTAACAGCCAGTTACTGTTCTCAGTCTTTCAGAAACACATAAAGAGATCAACTGCTCTTTCATCAGAGGTGAGACACTGAGAGTGAGAGCTCTAGGACACTCAGCCAGTCCCAGAGAAAAGCAGAACAAAATCCCAAGTCACTTTTGCTCACTTTCTCCCCACTCCCTTACCTTTGGCATAACCAGAATCATCCACACTGTCCTCATCAGACTCGCCAGATTCAGCAGCATCTTCACTTCTCAGGGGTGGAATGACACTGTCCCCTTCCACCACGGCCTCCTTGAGGAGCAGGGAGTCAAATTTCACCGTGTAGTAACCACTGTCCACATCTGCAGAGGGAACAGCAGGGACAGGAGCTGCAGCACACGGGGAGCTAAACCAGAGCCAGCTCCAGCAGAATGACACAGGACAGGGGGGAGCCCCGAGGAACAGCTCTAGAAAATTCTGGGTTTAATCTGTGATTTTTATTTCTGTCTGGGAGGGGGAAGCACCCACTGCAATGAAAAGCTATTTCCACCATGCCTGTGTTGATACCCAAAAGTTTATCTCTACAAATCCAGAAAGATGGGCTGTTGAGAAATGGAATTAAAGAGAAGTTAGACTTGCTCCCTTCTGACTTAAAAACAGTTAAAAGAAAGATTGAAAGAGGGAATAAACCCTCCCTCTTCCCAGGACAGAGGGAACTCTGTATCAGCAGCTGCTGGGCAGGGCCAGCTCCCCTGGTTTTTGTTTAAACAAGACCAGATTATTGCCATTCTCACCTACTAGACATGTAAATTCCTGCAGTCCCTCCCTCTTCCCTGGAGCAGTTAATGATCTCGTAGTCATTTCCTTTCCACATTCTTGCTCTTTATATCTCCTACTTCCCAGCCAATTCCCTCCTCTAGCCTGACAAAACTCAGACTGTTTCCTCAGCTAGGTCAAGATTTTGAGTTCAGGGCAGCAGCCACACAGTTTATGTCCTTCTGTCATTAACCACACCAGCCAAGTTTTAGATCCACATAAACCTCAGCCTCCACCTTCCCCCCGGGCCCCGGGAGAGCCCCTGCCCCCCTCACCGGTGATCCTGGCCGTGTACCAGATGCCATCACTGTGCTTGGCCAGGCAGGCTGAGCCCACCCCCAGACTGCTCAGGTCGGGCTCCTGGAACGGCTGGAGCTCCTCCACAGACACCACCTGACCATGGGAAAACCTGCAGGGAAGGAGGAACAGGAGTTTTCAAATGGGAATCCCTTCCTTCCTCAAAAGAAATGCACACGAGTGTCAGAGGTGAGGAACCTTCACCATAATTAGGGAAGTTTGACCACGTGCTGTTGTAATTACAAAGTTGTTCATGTTTCACCTTAAACACGTTATTTATGTCATGGGACAAAGAATGCATCTCACCCCAGATAATTAAACTTCCTTGCTAGTGACACGTCCAATTAAAAAGTTCCTGGCTTTGGGGATAAACAGGATCAGAGACAGGCAGGGCTCCAGCCCAGCACCTTCACAAAGGTGAGGCTCACAGCCCAGCACCTTCACAAAGGTGAGGCTCACAGCCCAGCTCCAGCCCAGCACCTTCACAGCCCACTGAGGTTGATCCTGGTGAAGATCCCCAAAAACAGAGCCTATACAACCTCCCTGTGCAACTGGAATGTGTGCATTACCCACAGACCTGGGTGTTTTGTTTTAAAATACTCCATCAGTTGTTAATTCATCCACTCAGTTATGTAACATCTCTCATCTTTCCCACAGGATTTCCCACTTCATCTGTGCATCAGCTACAGAGAACAGCCAAACCGATGCCACTGCTCACCACAGCTCCTTTCAAAAACACCAAGGCACAATTTCCCCGGGTGAGAAAGCCACACAGAGCACTTGAGGAGCAGGTTTGTCCCTCTGAACCACAAGGCCCCTCCCACCCCTCTCTGTTTACCGACAGTTCTCCTTAAATCTGCACTTGTCATCCAGGAAGAACGGGCACGGCTTCAGGGACTTGTGGGTGGGGTACAGGTAGAGCACCCTGACCCCTGCACTGCCATCCTCCAGCTCCTCTGTCCCCACAATCATGGCATTGTGGTACTCCAGGGTCCCCCAGGAGCTGTAGTAGGGGGCTTTAACCTTCATCCCACTCAACTCCAACTCCTCCTCCTCTCTCTCAGACTCCTCCTCCTCTTCACTGCACTTTGATTTGGATTTGTCCCCCTTTTCTCCCTCTCTCTCCGAGGAGATCTCGTTCTCATCAGCTGGAGGCTCCTCATCTGTTCCAAGCCCTGCAATGGCTTCCTTAAAAGCAGCATATTCCTCATCTTGGGCAGAGCTCTCCAGGTGGGAATCCTGCCCTGGGAGACCTACTGGGGAGGAGGAGGAGGCATCTGTGTCCAAAGTGGCCAGAAGTTTGCTCTTTTTCACAGCCACCAGGCTCGACTCGGTCAGTTCTATGAGCTGCTTCAAATCCTCCTGCAGCTGCATCAGGTCTGACTGCTGCGATGGGTCCTGGCCCGCCCCCAGCGCCAGCTCCACCTGCTCCAGCTGGGCGTTGTAGGTCTGGATCGCCGCTTCCAGACTCTCTTCATCCATCCTCAGCACAAGAAAGGCGCTTTTGCCCGCGTCCTCTCCACGAACTCAAAACACATTCAGAGTTTACTCAAGCACTTTTGGATAACAAGTCCTCGCCCGCAGAAGCGACATCTACCCGCCGTCCCGCTCTTTCCCTCGGAAATGACCAGGGCGATGCTCCTGCTGGAAACAGGCGGCAAGAGGCGATGGGAGAGTCCGAGGAGAGGCCAGGCCTGGCCCTGCCCTCCCCCGACACGGAGTCCACTCTCCCCCACCAGGCCCCTGCACTGCACCGCTCGTCCCGCAGCCTAGGCGCTCCCTCAGCCCCAGGGCTGCAGCACCTCCCTGAGCCGCCACTGCCACCTCGGCGGCCTCACTGCGCCCTCAGCCGCCTCAGTCCCTGCGAGCTGCCGCCATGACACCCGCCATGACACCCCCACTTCCGGCATCAGGGCCCCCACTTCCGGCTGCGCTCGCCAGCGCGTCACCCGCTCTGCACTCGGGGTCCCCGGGAGGCCGGCGGCGCTGAGCATTCCGGGAGTTGTAGTTCACAGATCCCCTTCGCGCCGCCATCTCAGCGGCGACAGGACTACATTTCCCAGAGTCCCGGCCGCGGAATGGCGGAGGCTGGTGGCGCTGGGGAGTCGTGAGAGGCGACTCCGGCTCCAGCGCTGACACCGGCACCAGGACCAGGTGAGGGGCCTCGGGCTCGGGGCTCTTTTCCTCGCCCGCTGCCCTCGGGAGCTTGGGCCGGGACCTGTCGCTGGCCCGGGACGTGTCGCGGGGCCATTAGGGGGAAATGGCGGTAGGGCCGGTGCTCCCCTTCAGCCGTCACTGGCCGTGGCAGGGAAGGAAAGGGCCGGATCTCCGGGATCTTGTGGATCTGGAGGGATCTCCCGGGTTGGGGAGGAGCAGGCGCGCCCGGGATCAGTCGCTGTCCCGGAAGGGGAGCGGGCCGGGGTTCCCCCCGCGGTGGCTGCTCCCCCGGGACAGCGGGAGCCCTTGCACCGCTGGGGGCGAAGGGTGGCCCCGGTTCCTGTGGGATTGAAGCCCCTGGCCCTCAGGTGCCCTGTCCTCCCTTACCGTGAAACCCCCGGTTCCATTCGTGCTTTGGAACACTTTTATTTCCCTTTAGGTAATGGTGTTTGACTTCAAAGTGGTTATTTAACCACGCACTTGCTTAGAGGCAGCTGCCTCTCGAAGGCTCTGCCTTGAGGTTCCCTTTATCTGTGTTTGAACAGAAGGGCTGTTGCAATGGCATGTGAGTCAGCTGCAGCACTTGGTGCCAGTGCTTCCTGCATCCCAGCAAAGCTGCTGTGCCTTATGTGTGCACATCCAGCACCACAAAAAACAGCTGTGAACTTCTGTGGACTCTTGTTCAAAATACCTGCTCTTTGTTTTGTATGAAGTTCACTTCATTTTCTGTGGGCCTTACATTTACTGCAAGAGGTGTTCAGGTCCTTCCTCAGTTCCCTTTTAAACCCCAAATTTGACCTTGAGCTATTTTCATGATCTCTCTTAGATCTCTTGATTTTTCCTGGAATTGCCTAAATATGAGATTTACTGATAAAAGAGTAACATCATTTATTTGTTTGGCGTTGTGGCATGAGAGGCTTTTGGGAATGAGCTGTTTCCTAACTGGTTTCCTGGCATCTGTTGCAGGAGCAGGATGTACACGCTGCTGTCAGGGCTCTATAAATACATGTTCCAGAGGGATGAGTACTGTGTCCTGATCCTGGGTTTGGACAATGCTGGTAAAACTGTAAGTGCTGTTTATCACCCCGTGGAGGGCACACACAGTCCTAAACATCCTCTAGGGATAAATCTTCCAACAAGGGTCAATCTTTCTTCAGCTGTGTCCTGAGTTACTTTAGTGATGTCACACCAAGCAATCAACTTTTCCTCATTACTTAAATTTAGTACAAGCTTTCAGGGATGTGGCTGAGGCTTTGGTAATCCCATAATCACATGTGATCCCTTCTTTCCTTGCTAAAATAGGGAGCAAGAAGAGTGGTTTGTCCAAATTAGGTAGGGCAGTGTCTGCTCTAGCAGGATTGTGCAGAAATGATAAGACTGGTTTGGAGTAGGATTACCCCAGCCAGTAAAATGTTTGACAGTAAATACTTGGTCTTATTCTTTTTCAGACCTTCCTTGAACAAACTAAAACCCGATTTAACAAGAACTACAAAGGGATGAGTTTGTCCAAAATCACAACCACTGTAGGCTTAAACAGTAAGTAAATCCACGTGGAAATTTTTCAGCTTTCTTGCGCAGATAGACAACAGCTGTTTTTTGTTTGAAATGTTTAAGAATTCAGAAGGGCAGAATAGTTCCTGGGTGCAGAGATTGTATCTCCCAACTGTCCAGGTCTTTTTGTAGAGAATAAAATAGACTTTCTTAGCTTAGGAGGAGAAACTCTTGAAGTATTAAAACTCCAGGTATCCTATTTCAGTGCTATCCTCAAACTGTATTTCCCTGGAGTTCATTGCTTAGCGCAATTCTGGAATTATTTGCACTGATACTGCTCTGTATTTGTGATCACTCCGTGCAGGTTTTGCTGTGTTGTTGCAAGCAGCTGCTGCCTGTGATTTGTTCCCCTACAAGCCTGTCCAGCCCCAGATTTCTGAGTGGGGTGTGCAGCTGTCTGTGCATTACAGCACCTGTAGTTCTCATTGGATTGCCCTTTCTTCCTTCCTTCTAGTTGGAACTATTGATGTTGGCAAAACTCGGCTCATGTTCTGGGACCTTGGTGGGCAGGAGGAGCTGCAGTCACTTTGGGACAAGGTTGGAGTTGTGGTTTTGTTTTGTTTGATTTATACTTTTATTTATTTATAAATATTTGATATTTATTTGAATCAATGCTTGATTGATTTTTTTTGCCCAGAGAAGCTGTCACTGCCCCATCCCTGGAAATGTTCAAAGCCAGGGGTGGATGGAGCTCTGATCAGCCTGATCTAGTGGGAGGTGTCCCTGCTCCTGGCAGGGGGTTGGAATGAGATGGTTGGCCCTTTCCAACACAAACCATCCTGTGATTCTCTGATTTCTTTTAGAAGTGGTTTTGTCTCTTTTAGAACTGAACCACTACAAGCACTTGATAATCACACTGGCTTATTGATAACCCCAGTATTTAGCATTAACACATTTTCAGAGATTCCACTATTTCTGTGCTTAATATTTGCATTGGTTACAGACAGCAATTACCCAGATCAGGGGTTGTGCCATAGAGATAAGCTTTGGGGGGACACAGGTGAGCTTTTCCACCTGGTGTGTTGGTCAGGCCTGCAGACACAACAGGCAGCACAGGCTGTGTGCCTCCATTCTGTCCAGGCACTCTGTGCATACAGCTGCCTCTAACTGGCTGATCTCCTCCACATGTACCAAAAGTGTACCAAAATCAAGTCAGGAAGAGGAACAAGTGATCCTAGTGGATTGACACAAATATCTGTGTTCTCCTTCCAGTACTATGCTGAATCTCACGGGGTGATCTATGTTATTGACTCCACTGATGAGGAGAGGCTCTCCGAGTCCAAAAGAGCTTTTGGTAAGTACAGTGTGAACAAAATAGACCTGAAAGGTTGTATCAAATGAAACTGTAATGCAACAAGGAGCTTCTGGCTTCATCCCTCTGTCCAGAGAGTCTGTGCCAGGCATTTGTACAACTTTCAGAACTGGCTAAACCTGGTTTTGTTTCTGTCCTTTGTAGAGAAGATGATTACCAGTGAAGCTCTGGAAGGGGTTCCCATTCTGGTGTTGGCCAACAAGCAGGATGTAGAGGTAAAATATGGAGGATTTACATAAATGAGCAAATAAGCCTTGGAAAGGTGAACTCTGCATTCACGTTGAGTTTGTTCCACAGTCCTGAGCTGATCCTATGGTACTTTCCCACCACTGGAAATAATTACTTTGAATTTAGTTGTATTTTTTTCCCTTCTCCTCCAGCCCTTTTTCAGTGCCATGAATAAGCTTCCTACAGGCACATTGTTTTGAACTCTTTATGTAAACAGAACAAACTGCATAGCTATGGTGCGTCTTTCTTGTACCGTGACTGGCTATATTGATGCTGTTTTTTCCTGTTTATTCAGAAAAAAAAATGTTTAGTGCACTTTGTTTATGCTGCTCTTTTAAAACCCAGGAATAGCAAAACAGATGTATGTGAAGCAAATCATCCTTTCCCCATAATTGGATAAGATCTGTTCAATAAAACACTTGTTTGTTGTAGAGCATTCCATCAGTGACAGCAGTGGATGGCAAGGAATGCTCTTTTCTGATAATATAATTTTAATTCTTTCCAGTGTGTTCAGAGCTGTAAAGCTCTTGGTTTGGGTTTGAAGGTTCGTGGGTTGTGCAGTGTTTAGGTGACACATCCTGGGCCGTCCTTACCTTCCCCAGCATGGAAAAAAGAGAAGAGAGTGCCCAAGGTGGTCGTGGTGGTTTTCGTGTTTTCCTCCTGGAAACTGTAGCTGGAATTCCAGGACTGCAGCCCCAGTGGCTGGTCTCTAGATGGAGCCAGAGGCTTGCCGTGGAGTTTGGAGCACCCGGCCCGGCAGCTGGGATCAGTCTCTGTTCCAAAGGATGCAAATACTTCTCGGGTTCCTCCTCTGCACTTTACACTAGTCCGAGCGATTGCGCTTGTGAAAACACGTGAGGCTTCCATAGAAATCACTTGGCTCTAAAGCAGGATTTCATGAGTACAACACAGATTGGTTTTTGGATGATCTAATTTATCTAGGTTATCTAGTCTTAGAAATGAGAGAAATGGAATTCCACGTAAAAGCATGAGATAAGGACTGAACTCCTGATTTATGGTCCTGACTTTGCTGTGGTCTCTGGAATGTGGAGAAATGGTCTGTCTTTTTTTTCTGTGGAAACCAGAATATTGACTCTCATATTTCTGTACAACCCCACAGCTTTTCTGCAGGGAACAGCCTGCACTCTTGCCTTGACCTGTTGAGGATAAGATCCAAGCAGTGACCTGGAAATTTGTTCCGGTTTCTCTTTTGGTTGTATATACATATTTTCTTACAGGCTGCAGACACTGGCTCTTCTGGCACTCTGACCAGACTAAAGACAAATAATTGAACAATTGGGCTTCTTTAAATTGCTAGAAAGAGGTATTTGGAACAGCCTTTCAAAAGAAAATCTGGCTTCTTGCCCCCCTCTGGAAGGTCCAAGACCAGCCCACAGACTTAGTGCTTTTATGAAGTTGTAGAGCTACAATAAGAGATTAGCAAAGCTAAACCCACTGGGGTTTGCCTGTTTGTAGGAAATACCTACATTGGATATTTAGAGGTTCACTCCTACAGAATGATCTTGGATACGGACCCAGCAAAGAGACATCAATGCTATTAACAAATCACTAGGGAGATTATAGCTTATTTTTCAGTAATTACTGAGGTTCACTTAAACAAGGTTGAGAAAACTCAGTAGCCTGTTTCTCTTCCTCTGATTCAGCAGAATGGAAGATCTCTGGAATAAAACTGATAATTAGCATTGATAGAGATTTTCCTGTCCTGAATCTCCAGACATAAAACTGTAGGAGATTCTCACCAGCATCCCTGTGTCCTGAACCATGATAAGGGAGCATAAGTGGTATCTTTACCTTGCTAGTATTTGGAGATTAAGGGTAATTCTTGTTTATGATATCTATAGAGGCCAGCAGAAGGCTTGTGGTCAAATACATCAGAAATAGTACATCTGACATAGTTTGTTTTTTAAGTTTACTTTCTGCTATCAAGATAACAAAAGTGCTGATGCAACCTGAAATTGCATGAAGCATTAAGAATTCTGCTGTGAACCCCAGGGTACATTGTGTCCTCTCAGTACTGCCAAGCATGAGTGGTATTTGGTCATTCCGGGAGATAAAATATGGTCATTGACTGCAAAACACCAATTCTAATTCTCACAATACTGAATGTGATATTTTATGGTATCAGGAGAATGCTCTGTGTTCAGCAAGGGCTTCAAAGCTGGATTATTTTATAAATAATTTAAAAACTGAGTCAAATGTGTGTTGGAGGAAGGAATTTGTTTAGGTTTTTAAAGGAACTATTGCTTTGTAGGAGAAATAAATTATCTAATATCTGCTAATTCCTGTGAACTCCCTTTCAACTCAGAATGCCACTTTTGAAAATATGGTTTATTGCAGGAAAAACAGCAAAGTCAGAATTGGTATTTGCTGTTTTGATGTGAATGCAGATGTTGAAAGGTTTACACAAGGTATATATTTCTATGCTTTACAATGAACTGTTACAGTTTGAGGATAGAATAGCTCATTATGCAACACTATTCAAAATACTTCAAAAGCATGACCTGTCAAAAACAGCATCTGAAATTTAACAATCTGAAAATTACTGGGTGCTGTATGATGACCTGTGTGTGGGAGGAAGTTTTGCCATCCTCATCTAATGATAAATTTTGGAAATTTAACTTGAAATCTCCAGAATGTTGAAAAGCCTCCTCATGCCTCTGGAAAAGCGAGGAGTCATGGTGAGTAGCAGAGTATTCATTTCCACACAGCTGTTAGAAAACACACCTTCTGCATGAAAGTCATTCTAGTTTCCAACTGAAGACCTCCCACAGCTTCCTGTAAAATTAATTTTAATTTAAATAAGATTGTTTAAAATTAGAATTTAAACTTCTTTAAATTTAAAGAAGAAATAGTATAGCCTTAATTGAAACTAACTCATAAAAAGGGTAGCTCAGAGCATAGGTCAGGTGAGTCAGACTTTATGTGAAATAGTATTTTATTTAGGCAACCCACCTTGCTCTTGTTTCTCTTTTAGTTCCGTTCTGATGGTTGATTACTCTTGAGATGACTGAGGGACCTCAACTTGAGATTTTATGCATGCTTCTGGATTTGTCCTGACAGGAGACCAGGCAGCAGCATTGTCTGTGCTCCAGTGGATTTGGGAAATGGGCAAAGGCTCTACAATGCCATCTTTTTTTTTGGCTAAAACTTGCCTTGCTGCTTGATAGATTTTTAGGTGTGCCATTGCTGAGTCTTGCTTTGGGTAATGCTAATCTGAACCCTTCATAGGAGGAATTTGGTTCAGTCCTGGCTAGATTATGCCTGGAGGAGCCTTCATCGAAAGCTCTTTGACAATGTGTTATTTTGGGGAAGCTGAGATGGAAATCTGGTTCTGGTTCGTCATGTGTTGTGTGTGAGGTTCCTGTGAACTGGCTGAGAGATACCATCATTCCTGAAAGGTCACTGTGCATTGTGTTATTGTAATAGAGCACTCTTGATGTGATCACAGATCCAGCTTCCCTTCTTTGCCCTTGGCTTATGGGTTTGCAGCTGAGAAACAAAGCACATCTGTAAACAAACATTCTGTAGTGTAGCTGGGGAGAAGGGGAACTTGGAAGCCACAGCTGACATTTTCCCTGAGCATGAGAAGCTCAGATGCCCCTTGCTGAAGTGGTGGATAATCTGCCTCAGCCCCTCCTGTCACATGAGATTCCAGTTCATGGCTTTCCCTGGAACACTAAAACAAGGCATTGGTGGTTTGGTGTTACCTGTCTGCTGTGCTGCTCTGCTTCATCCCAAGGGGAAAATAATGTTCCCCGAAACAGGATTGGTGATGCAGTGGCATCCTGCTGTGACAATGTGAATGGTGCAGAGTTTCCTCAGAAGCAAAACTTTCTGATACAGATTTCCGTGGAAAGCCAAGGCTGGGCAGTTCTGTGGAAGGTGGGGCAGGCCACAGCTGTACCAGAAGGTGAGAAAGGGAGGTTATAACAATGGTTTATACTGGGAGATAAAAATGGCTGTAATTGTTAGCTGCACTGGGAAAAGTGGACTCTTAAAGGCTTCAAGGATGGGCAAGGTGAAGGATGTGGGTTCTCTGTGCTGCTGGGTATGTGCAGGTGTCCAGGTCTGCTGGTGGTGCTGGCAAGTTCGTTGCCTGATTGCTTTGCTGCCTGTGCAAGTAGAAGTTGAGAAATCAAGGACAGCATGACTGCGCTCTCTGTTGTTACTTTGTATCTTGAACACTTTTTCTGATTTATTTTAAAATATTTTAAGATGTATCATCATTCAGAAAAGGAAGGGTAGACTCAAGAAGGAAAGGTAGACTCAAGAAGAGGAAGAAAAGGATATACTCAAAAGTATATCATTATACAATGATATTAAACTCTGAGAAGGTTCAAATACATTTCAAGAAGCATTTGCTCAATTTCAGCTGCCAAGTCTCATTGTCAGAAAAAAATAAAGATGTGAAAAATAGCTCAAATTACTGACATGCTTCTCCTTCCCAGTTTTTGGGTAATTTACTTATCCAGGGCTTTGGGTTAAACCAAGAAGCATTTGGACCTGCCTTTCTTACTGGGCAGTGGACACCATACCAGGCTTTTACAAACCAGTAGAGAATGGTTGATTGGTTGGTTGGTTGGTTGGTTGGTGGTAATCTCTTGCCCATCTTCCAGACCTACTGGTTTGAATTCCAGCTCCCAAGCCCAGTCTGACTGCCTCTAAAGTTAGTAATTGTTGTTGTTTGGGTTTTTTTAATTAACTGTGTATCCTGTGGCTGACAGCTCATCTATATGAACTGCACATTTTTCACTTGTCAAAAATCCTGGCCTAACTTGTTGAGGGTTCTGCAGAATGATGTCAGTAATGTTTTTGGATACAGTGTCCAGGTCACTGATTGAAAGGACAAGTTTAAAATGCAACTGAGGTCATAAGAAAGTACAGTCATCAAAAGTTGCACAGTTAATGGAGTCAAGAGCACTGGCTGAATTGGAAGCCATTTCTTAAGATCTCTTCCTACGTATAAGCAATGAAATCTACTTCTGTTGTCCACAAAAATTTCCAGTATTTAATTTCTCCAGAATCAGTGTTTTGCAAATGGATGGCTGGTAACAATTTTCATGTTTCTGTTCTCTGAGTTTATGTTCACTTAGCCAATCCTCAGGACTCACAAAGGGTCCAGTTTGGCATTTGTGTAAACATTTGTCCAAAACACATATGTGGGCCTGACTGAAGGCTCCAAACACATATTTGAGACTTGTTGAAGGTCCAGAATGTCTTTGCAGAGGGGAGGGAAGGTGAGCTCGTGGCCAGCTGAAGTGCTTAAATGGCTTGTCCAAGCAAGGCTTCTGAGGGAAGAATGAACACTGAGTGCTCAGGGAGATGCAAGTCCAGACTTTAGTTGGGCAGGTTTGCTTTTGTTGTACCTTTAAGATTTTTGTGGTGACACTGTGATTTATGTGGGGAAAGTAATCCACTGATTTACTGAGGGGTTATGATTTGTGTTGTTGTTCCCAGCAGCCTCCTGGCAGACTTACAGAAGTTCAGGACCTGCTGGGGGTCAAGAGCACAATGACATGAGGCATCAGAAAATGTGCTGCATTCAGTGCTGCCATTGTTTTCTCTGAATGCAAACAGAGAAATGCTGGTGGGACATGGCTGTAATGCTGAGAACTGAGGAAAAATCACAGCTTGTTTTGTGAGAGTGCCCAGGATGCTGGCAAAAAGTCAACTGAGCTTGTGGCAGGGACGCTGTTTCCAAAGGCTTTGTAAATATTAAAGCTCTTGTAGTGTCCTGGTAAATATAAGCTGTTGAGCAGCTTGGAAGGGATATTGTTAGAGGATGCAGGTTGTGCTCATTTTCAGGACTGTTTGCTTAGAACTCTACAGATTAAGGATCAGGGAGGTGAGGCAGTGTGTGTGCTGTTAACAAACAGCATTCTCTTTGTTGAAAAAAGAATATGTTCATTTCTTTGGAAAGTAAAGAGGTGGATTTACTGTGTTGGTGGGTGAGTGGGTTTAACCTGATAGCATTGCCATCCTGACTGATACAAGACTGCAGTCATGGTAGGATTCATTGTGAAAGAAGGTCACCATGTCTTGTAGCACAAACAAGCTCTACTTTGGTTCCCTTTGCAGACTTGTCTGTCAATACCCGATATCAAGACAGCATTTAGTGACTGCATTAACAAAATTGGGAAGAGAGACTGCCTGACACAAGCCTGCTCAGCTCTTACTGGGTGAGTATGAGAAGGGGTAGGCTGAGAATTGTTTGACTGAGCAGCTGTGGGGTGTCACACACAGAGCAGCACTACATGAGTTATTAAGCCTTGAAAAGGAGCTGTGCTTCCTTCCAGCACTGACAGACACTTGTTCAAGGTGCTTGGGCTTGCGCCAGCACAGTAACTTCCATCTAATTCCTGCCTGTAAATCACGGTGGAAATGTATTTCTGGCTGAGAGCAGTGGAACTTGGAGGCATATTGGTTGTCCTGTATCATCCCTTCTCCTTACACAATAATCCTTGCAGATGTTGATTTGCTACATCTCCTGTTTTTTAGGTTAGAAGTCAGTTGAAAATGCTGCTGTTGATGCCTCTGCCAGAAAAATGGGTGGTGCTTCACTGCTGCTGCCATAATTATGTTTCTACTTTCATATTCTTTGGCATGCAGATGAGCTTCGTGATGGGGGTGATGTCACAGTTTCCAGGAGTCCTCTTACATGGGGATGCCTGTGGTTTAAGATTTGATGACTAAAACAGACCCTAATTTGGGCTTACACAGCTGCGTGCCACGGCCTTGACCAACCCACTGGATTCTTGACATCTCAGCATCATTATTGCGTATGGAGTCTTGCAGTACTTTTGTTCTTTGTACTTTCAGTTCTTTAAGTGAAAAGTGCTACTTGGCATAAGTCAAAAGTTTTGTTCCAGGTGGAGGAAACACTCCTGGCTGAATTACTGCCTGGGCTGAATCTAGAGCTTTAAATTTTTTTCTGAGTTATCATACAAGCTACTGCAAAGGATAACAAAAACGTCTTGAACCATGAAAATAATCTGTTGTCTGCATTGCTACGAATCACATCACATTCACCATTAAGCAGGTGAATGACCACAAAAACAGTGTTCAAGCACTGACTGGAAGAGAAGTATTAGATAATAACCTTGTTTGTGCAAACATTTCTAGTTTTGATCTGTGTGGAATTTCCTTTCAAAATTCCAATTTGAGCTTGCACTAAAAGAATTAATAACTCATGGAAGTCATGGCTAGGAAGCTGTGCAGACCAGCAAGGTATTGACTTGCTTGGCAGCCCCAGCACAGATGATTACACAAAGATGGAAGCAAGATTGCAAGATCTTATACAACTAGTGTGAGGTTTGTGGCAAAATGACCTCAAACCAGCTGTCAGGTGGGTTTGATGCTTGTTCATCCCAAGATTTCCACAGAGTTGGTGACTAAGTTGGGTGTAGACTTGCACAGACAACAGAAAGATAAAGGATGGAGGTATATATTGCTGAGCTAAAAGAAATCAGATCCCTGTTGTTTGCCTGTGTGAAAAATAACACAGAAATGCCAACAAATAACTGTGTGGAGCTCCTCCCTTCCTCATGTAAGGGCTTCGTTAGGGCCTATATGATCCATGTTTCTGTTCTTGTTTGCTTCTTGTTGTTGCTTTATTTTAAAACCTTGTCTGCTTGCCTTACTTCCTTAGTAAAGGGGTGAATGAAGGAATTGAATGGATGGTGAAGTGTGTGGTGAGGAACATCCACCGCCCCCCAAGGAAGAAGGACATCACGTAGGAACTCCGAGCCAGCCAAGCAATGGACAGTCTCTTTCCACAGACTTCTGTGTTCCCTTTAAAGAAGGTGATCCACTGGATTCCTATTACACCTGATTCTTTCCTAAGTTTGGAGACAAATATTCTCTTCCTGTGTCCAAAAAAAAACTTGAGCCAAGGATTCCAACTGGGTGGGGGGTGGGAATCTCTTACATTAAGTATTGTCATTGGCCTCCGAGCATCCTATGTAGCAACCTACACATTGTTGCCAATGCAAAAGACTTAATTTTCTACTATCTTACTTTGTGATTCCTGATTTGTGAGTCTAACAAGCTGGAGGCTGGTGACGTGAAGGAACTCCTGAAGGAAATGCTTAGGTGAATGTGGAAGGGGAGGAACAGCCTGGGGAATGGCTGTTCCTCCTAGCTGCCAAGATCCTTGCTGCTCCAGCCCCATGTTCCTGCAGGGTGTTACTGGCCCTGTTATGCTGCTGTTTGTGTGGTGGGGAGAGACAGCATTGATTAGAACTTGATTTTCACTCGGGGTGTTGATTCGTAACTTTAACCTGTGGTAAAAGCAGATGTGAAAATCAGCAAATGCACAATGGTCATTGGATCATGGAATTGTTAATGCTGGAAAAGACCTCATCAAATCCAGTTGTGCTGGTTGAAATGGATATTCCTACCAGGACACCAATTCCAGAAGCACTGCCTTGCTCTGACTGCCAGTCTCTTTGTGCATTCTCTTTAATCCTAAGAGTAATTGGGATCTTCTGTAACTGGAGTGAATCAAGGCCCTCTCTGTGATCTTTCTAAGCTGAAAACAACCTCTAGGCAGGAAGAAATCAGTATGCAATAAAGCTTCCTACTTATTTGAACTTCCCTGGCTGAAACAGTGGTATTTGGGAATAGCAGTACTTAGCCCTTATGGTTTTTTTGAATTGTAGGAAAAAACAGAAAGGCAACACTCAAAAGACAAACAGTGCTCAGTGCTTACATCACCTACTCAGCTAGATCCACTGATATATCATTATGTTTTCCTTGCATATGAGTTTTTATATGAATTTCATGGTGGTTTGGCAATGGGTGTTGCTCCTCTGCTGTTTTGTTTACTCCTGGCACTGGTGAACGTTCTGTGCTGTTTGCTGACATAATGAAGGGGCCGTCATTCAAGCTGTACTTGAGCCAGTCCATAGTATTTGTTTAAAGTCTCTTAATTGGCATCTATCAAAGAACTTTCTGCTAAATTTCCTGCATGGAACTCATAGATGTTTTTTGAGAGAGAAGCTGTTTCATTTGCTCACATTTGGGTCAAAGAACAAAGGCAGCTGGGCTGTGTCATTAAGTTCATGAAGTCAGCAGAAAAAATTGCAAACTGTAGAGCAGAATCTTTGCTTCTCAGTAGAAGTAAGGCTCCTTCAGACCTGATGGGCCAGTAATTTTTCTTGTGTGTTCTGTGAATGTGGAGGATCCCTTGGAAATCACTCACCCACTGTAGGAAGTGGCACTTTTGTTGGGTGCTGCATGTGATGCAGGGCTGAGATTTTCAAGAGTACTAAAGTTTTGGAGAACTGATGGCCTTTGAATATCAGGAGCATCTCTCTCACTGGGCTCTTTTAAAACACTTGGAAAGCCTGGGTGTTTTCAAGGTGATTTTGTGGCCCTGGCTGCTTTGATTGGCAGAGTTGGTACTGCAATTAAACTGAAGATGTAAAACAGTAACTAAAGAACAAAAGTGCCTTGCTGAGAGTCAAAACACTTTAGTCAAGTAGCTTGAAATGTCTATTCTTTGGGACACAAGGGATTTTCCAAGATTTCCACATACTGTTTTCAGATCTCTTGCTCTCGTTTTTCCCTGAGAAAACAGAAAGGACAAAACGGTTTCTAGACACAAACTGCTTTGTGGTCCATATCAGCAGGGTGTCTTAAAGCCAATGTTTTGATCTCAGGATTCCAAGTTCTCAGACGTGGGAGAGTCGTTTTCCCAGAGACATACCCAAGCTGGGATAGGTATGTGTGAGTGTGCTCTGGCAACAACAAATCAGGGAGGATTTCTCTGAAACCACCAGTGTACAGTTCATTCTAATTCAAAGTGACCTTCCACAGCAGTATCCCAGCAGATGGGACAATTTTTTATAATCTGATCGGAAATTTAATGATTTTTTCACATTTTGTATTTATGGGAAGCACAGACTTATTTGAAATGCTTTTTTGGTTTCAAGTGACCCCTCTAGCAGACTTCAAACAAAGCAAGAATGTTTCTGAATTCAAAGTTCAAATTTAGTCAGTTTTCCCAGATTTTTTATACATTTGCATTGGACCTGATTTGCCCATGTCTGTTCACAGCAATGTAATTGCCTAAAGAGCTGGTTTATCTTCCCAAGGGGATACAGATTGATCATCTGCACTTTGCAATCCCTGTTCCCTTTAGCATGCTGTCCATGAAATAAAGGTAAGAGTTCAATAACTTCAGCAGAGAATCCCACTTGGCCTTATTTGAGCACTGACAGATGATTTCTCTCACCCATTTGGAATTCTCTCACCCATCTGGAATTTCCTATGCTAACATTCAGTAGCTGGTAGCAGCAGGAGGCAAGAGCTAAAAAACCACTTCTAAAGCATTTCTTTGAGTTCCAGTGCTGCCTGTGTGTGCTAGCAATTCCATCTTCATTTGGAACTCTGGAAGGATGCAGAGTAAGTGAATTACAGCACTTTTGGCTGGTCTGACCTGATCCCGTCCCGTCCTCACGCAAAGCAGCGGTGACGTGTGCGCCGAGGGTCTGCGTTGCAGCGGTGCTGAGGTCACAGCTCATCCCACTTCCCACGACATTCTGTTCCACAGAACCATGGAAAATGCCAAGACAAATCAGACCCAGCTTCAGAGTAAGTTCAGCATCTTAGTCCAGTCTCTGGCTGCTAATGTCTGTCTCAGAAAGTGGAGCAAACAGAGGCTCTTTAGGGTCTGTGGCCCTGGCCATCCTTGCAACTCTGATAAACTGAAATCAAGCCATCACCAAGAAGTGGACTTAATATCCAGTGCTGTAGTATGGTTTTCTTGCCAATTGAGCTATTTTTATTCTCTTCTTCCTTACCATCCTTCTAGTGTACTGCTGACACAGACAGCAAATCGAGCAGTTTGTTTAGGCAAAGCATCTGCTGATACAATACAGATCACAATCTTGAATGAGTCTCTTCAGCAGTGATGTTTTAGCTTTATATGAGATTGTTGGATTAATCATGATTTCCAGATGTGTTCTTGATTAACTGACTCTGACCTGCTGCCACAGGTCTGAAAATGTAAGGCTCAGCTAGAAACTTGCCTTGAAGTACTTTTGGAGGGTTCTGAATTGATCTAGGTATTTCACTGGATTTTTAACACTATCCTGGGATCTCCTGGCAAATTGTGTCAAGGAGAGAACTTCTAGAGAAAGGCTGAGTGGTGCTGTCACTGCACTTGACAAATATCCCTTTAAATCAAAAAATCTGATGGTAATTCCTGGCACACAACCAGCAGTATCCACACATGAAGGACAGTGAATCCTGCCTCCATGTCCAGCTCTGCTGCTGCTCCTCAACTTTTACCCAAAGCAGCACCACAGGCTCAGTTTGCCTTCACCTTTGGGGCTGTTTTCAGGCTCCTGAGTATTTGTCTATAGATTTCCCAAAACCAATTTGAACAATGAATGAAAGGTTGAATTTCCCCTGCCATGCAGACAGGTTCTAGGCTGGGTGATCTCTCACAATTCCCTCCTGGCACAGTTTTCTACTCAAATTTGCCTCAAATTTCTCTCCTGAGAGATAAGGGGGAGAAATGAGATGCCAAGAGCCTTTCCACTCTGCTGAGCTCTTACAATGGATGCTAAAAAACTGGAGCAGGTGCTTTTTACACTGGAATTTTATACCACCTGGAAATCCCAGGTGAAACATTCCTGGTGGATAACACGTTATTGTTTACTTGACCTCGGGCATTTCCTGCAACTTTACCCTTGGGTTTTGTTCTTTGTCCTTCTGCAGTCCCTAAGGGAGCTGTTTTTCTGCTCCTCTGGTAAAACCAGCTTCCATGACAACTCCCGGGGGATTTCCATTCATTTCTTTACACACACTCCAGCTTTTTTTATTCCCAAACTGCCTTCATGATGATGAAGTCCCAGCTCTCAGCAGTGTCTGCTCTCAAATCTCTTCATCTGCACAACTTACATCCGATCACAAGCCTTCACCCATTGCATCAGAAGGGAGTGATGCCTAAAATTCCTGGTAAAGCAATGAACTAGTACTAAAAAGAATCAGACCTCATGGAAAATGACACACATCAGGTGCAAAAAACATGGATAGCACAGTATGCAATAGCACCAGGGAAAAAATTACCTAAAGGTTTTTCATAAATGAGATGCTCATCAACTGGAAGCAAGGAGAGGAGGAACATTGACAGTTAACTACACAGTGCTGGAATTCTGCCTGACATTTTTTTTAAACACAAAATCAGGAGACGGGAATCTCTTTATTCCTTCATGGTTGCACTTTTTTCTTAAAGCTGCTGATGCCAAATGAAGTTTCAAAATTTCTATGTTGTTATGAGAGTCCTCTTGAATACCACATTCCTCACATCTCTCTTAAGGCTGTCTGTGCAGTCCCACCTTCCCCACATGTTACCCAAGGTAGCTGTGAAGGTGCGGCAGTGGATACATTCACTTCAGAACACACAGGATCCTTTTCTGGAAACAAAATCCTTCTGGACCAATATGTAGTATTGTCACTAACACTGCTAATTCATGGCTAGTAACTTCTTTTTGTGCTTGGCCCATCTTGTCTAGGCTATGCTTTTGCCAAGAAAGGTTGGACTAGATGATCCTTGAGGTCACTCCCAACCTGGAATTCTAGGATTCTATTATTCTTCATCATTTGCAGAATATATCCTTCAGCTGAACGCATTTCATGCTAAACATTTGGAGGAACTAACCCAAACCTCTGACCCCATGTAGCCTTAAGCCATCTGTATTCAGCACATACCAGAAGCACTTCTCTGAGGGCAAACTAAATTCACTGTAAAATTAAGTGTATTCTTAAGTGTTTTCCTGAAACAGGAACCTCTGGAGTTGTTTCTGTTGCATCGCAGTTCAGTTCATAGCCAGGAACTCCTCTGCCAGTTCTCAGAATTCAGAGAATCTGATATTATTTCATTGGAGATTTTCATTAGAATTTTTTCCTCCTTGAGTCAGACTCCCACAGAGAATAAAAACATTCTATAAGGCAGTCTTAAAGAGGAGTGGGCTGTTCCCAGAAGCTGGTGTTAGACACAGCACCTCCTCACTGCCTGTAACAGTAGCAGGCAAAGGAATGTATGGGCAACTCAGTATTTCAGAGAATCATTAAATATCCTGAGTTGGGAGTGGCCAGCAAGGATCATTGAGTTCAACTCCATGCTGAGCCTTTGCTGGGTTTTGTGACCAAGGGCTTTCAGATGGGCTCTTCTGCCAGAGGAACAAGAAGACCTGGGGGATACTGAGGTGTATCCTGCCCTGTTGAAAGATTTTGCTCCTCTGACAAAAACAAGATTGATTTTTAACCGAGATATTGGCAGTTACACATGAAACCCCCAGTATTGACCACCAGCAGGGCTTTGCCCTGCAGAGACAACAGTGGGAGCAAAGGCAGCTGTAGCCTCCTGGAAAGGATAAAAGCCAAACCCAACCAATCTCACATGGCAAGGATTAAGCTCTCACAGGGCTGTACCCACATTCTCAGCATGGTGGAAATTTTGACAGCTCATTTTCATGCCATGAGAAGAGGCAGGATCATGGGATAGCCCACACCACAAGCTGTGAAAGACTAGTAAGTACCCTGTGAGTACATGTGGTGTGTCAAAGGGCAGGGGATCTCTGCAGACAAGAGGTGCTGAATCACAGGCAAGGCTGTTCCTCCATGACATGACAGCACACAACACATGAAACTGTGTGAAAGGAGAACTTGGGGTTAATATTCTCAGAGCTGATTTTTCCTTTCAGGTTCAGAGTCATGAAGTGGGAAATGTACACTCCTATTCTTATCTCCCAAGTTTCCCAGCTAAAGGGCTCTCAGCTTCTGGGAAGATCAAAAGAAGTTCAATAAATCACCTGCCAAGCTGCAGTATCACAGAAGGAAGTGGAGAGAGACAGGAATAGAAACCAGCAGTAAGGAATCTGTGTGATTTGACCAAAGCCGAGCAAGGACATTGGATCAAGTCCCTGAAGCCTATCTGGACTCCTTATCTGGTGCTTTGCACTTCTCACTCAAAACCACCCTGAAATCCACATGCCTGAGGCTCAGCAGCACTGACCACCCAGCACACATCCTTGCTGAGCTCGTGTCCTCACAGCAATGGCTGGGAAGTTGTCATTCCTTGTGTTTCCATAGAAAAATGATCAAGTCTCCCGGCTCCACTCCCATGTTACAGCTAAGTCACCACACTGCTGGAGCTCCCTCATCTTCAGATCAAGGACAGGATCCTGGAGCACTGGGTGGCCCAGGGTGATGCTTGGGTGAACAGTGACAAAGGACACCACAACAGAGACCTCCATTCTCCCCACACCCCATGGCACTGTGAGGTCTGGAATCCCCAGTACTGCGTAGTCACTTAGACGCAGCGGGTTTTCTGCCTTTTTTCCCTAAACATTGTGTAATTATAATTGTTTTTCAAGTAAACAAAGAGTTGCTGAGGGAAGATTCCTGTTGACTCAGACAATAACACGTCATGGGTTGATGGTTCTAAACAGGGAGAGTGTTGTGTATGGATATTGTAGTTGTAGCCGTGGCTTTGTTACCGAGAAGACTCTTTTAAGTTAAAGGGCACCTTTACTAATATATTCAAATTTTATTTAGCTAAGAGGAGGCAATGCCCAGACCTGATCATTAGAGCCCAAGTACCTTGTGAGCAAGGTCAGGGGAGCCAAACAATGTCTGCCCAAACAGAATCACAGAACATCCTGTGTTGGGAGGGATCCACAGAGGTCATCAAGTCCAACTCCTGACCCCACACAGGACATACCAAAATCCCACCATGTGCATGAGAGCATTGTCCAAATGGTCTTTGAGCTCTGGTTCAGGCTTTGGGCTGTGACCACTGACCTGAGGAGCCTGTTCTAATGCCCAACCACTCTCTGGGAGAAATATCTTTTCGTAAAATCCAACCTAAACCTCCCTTGGCAGAGCTCCAGCATTCCCTCAGGTCCTGTCACTGGCCACCTGAGAGCAAAGGCCAGTGCTGCCCCTGTAAGTGACCCTTTAAACCTCCCAGGGCAAAACCAAGCTGTCCTATGAAGGGCAAGTGGTGTCCCAACACTTGCTTGGAAGCAAACTCTAGGAAGAAGTGAAAACTACAGCATTGTGCTCTGTAACTACCTCTGTACTACCACTGTGCTCTGTAACTACCACAAGAAACCAAATCCAAGTTTTTGTTTAAAAAGACAATTTCATGTTAGTGCTTCTTTAGCTGCCTTTTAAATGGCTGATTCAGCACTACAGTATTGTATGAACAAGTCTGTTGAGCACTAAATATTCTTGAATAATTGAATTTACTCTGGGAGATGGTGATAAAAGGTACTGTCATCTGTTCTCAGCTTACTCAGCAGCAGGCAGCAATAATTTGCTTTTTTGGAAGGTGATTATTCCAAAGACATCCCAACACCTTTGGAATGTGGAACCTGGGAAGATTATCCCATTTCACAGAATCACAGAACAGTTTGAGCTGGAAGTTTGAGCTGGACCTAACCTGTTAGGTTAGGTCTGAACAGTAACTTCTATTTGAGTTGTACTCAACTGCAGGTTTGTGAAGCTCACAATGTGAATTGTTCACCTTCAATCTGTTTTTGGGTCTAAGCCTCAAGAAACTTTGCAAACACCATCAAAAGCATATTAATTCCATATAAACCCCCACCCAGGGACTGCTTTACCAGCATTGCTGTAATCTGCCTAGGGGATTTCAACTTTCTTCACAGCAGACTCCAAACCATCTCCCATTCTCGCTCTCCTCTTAAAAACAGAGAACAACTGAATTTCCACCCCAGGATCAGCCTCCCCACCCTCCCTGGCCACAATTTCCATGGTTCCCATTTCCAGTGCTGGTTTCCAGCTGTCCCAGAGGGGTTTGGTGCCATAACCTGGGTTTCACAGGATTTTCTCCACCACCAGCAGAGTCAGGGAATGGATACTGAGTCAGGGACTGGATCCTGACTCACAGACTGGATCATGAATCAGGGACAAGATCCAGAGTCAGGGGCTGGATCCTGAGTCAGGGACTGGCTCACAACTCAGGCACAGGATCACAAGTCAGGGAGAGGACCATAAATCTGGACTTAACCAGAGTTCTAAGTCTGCCATTTTATAAGGGGGACAAAAAGACCCTTTGGGGACCAGCACAGGCAGCTGGACAGTGAGGTGAGGGTGGGGAGTGACCCCCCCAGCCCCTCCTGTACCTCGAGGCCTGACACAGCTCTAAACTGGTGACTCTCCAGCAACACTTGTAGGGTCATCAGGCCACCAAAATGTGTTTGAGCTTCTTTAATAGGACTGTATTGACAAACCAAACTGTTTCCTTTTATCAAGCAGTTGGGTGACTGCTGCGAGGGATGAGTCCCAGCAGGGACACAGCCTGGACACATCACACAGATTTACAGCCAGAAAGGAAAATGTTACCATCAGGAGGAAAATAGAAGTGTGCTTCAAAGTAAGATAAAATTGGCACCTCTGGAATAGTGATGGGAGAATGCAAACAAGTTTGGTGTGTGTTAGCACTCCCTGAGTCCTCTCCCATAGAGCCTGGAGGGCTCAGCCCACTGTCAGCTGCTGAGCAGCACAGGGGGGTGGCAAAATCTGCAGGCAGGAAGGTGAATTTACTTGTCTTGTGCATGACAAGGTGGCAGCCTCAGGGCCAAGAGGGCTGCAGACTGTTTCAACAAGATGAATTGTGCATTTGCCCTGGTTTCATCCCCTCACATCTCTCTGCACACCTCAAAAATTCCCCCGCTTTGTTTCCTCTATCAATCCTGGCTCTCCACCCTCGGGGAGAGTGAGGATTGATAGGCATGAGCCAGCTATGAGCCAGCTATGTGTGACCTCACTAGAAAAAACTCCCTCTGACTCCTTCCACTCACGTTAGTAATTCCCTGACCTCATTCCAAGCTTTGCAGCTGGGCCAGAACCTGCAGTGCTCTCCTTGGATGAGACATGTCCCAACTGCCCCTGCAAAGAGCAGGCTGGGAGCACGTCAGCTCCTGCTGCCAGTGCTCCAGGGTTTGAGGCATCAGCAGCAGCCTGAGTCATTGCCACACCTGGCTGTGGTAACAGGTGGCCAAGGAGCCCATGGCACCGACCTAACCCACCTCAGCACTTTAAACCAACCAGTGGTTTTGTGGGATTTTGTCAGGGTTTAAGCATTTAACAGCAGGGGGAAGCCTGACGTGGAGAGCAGCGTGGGCTTGGCTTTTTATGTAGTGCTTGTAGCATTTGGAAAATTATCTTCTGAGTACTAAATATCTGAGTCATCCTGGGATAGCACTGCATCTACTTTTAGATGTTACCATGTGCTCTCCTCTGCCACAGTTTATGAGGAAAGAGTCTTTTAAACTAGCAGGAAAAAGCTCATGCTGCTCATGCTCTTCCTCTTCTCTCTCTGGGCTTTGGAAACTTCAGGGGAAATCAAGAGGGGTTTTTATCCTCTTAATGTCAATTAGCTGAAAAGGTGAAATACCTTGTGATGAAGCCACAGGTGGTTTGAGAGTGCTCTCTGTGTGGTGCCCATCCTGGCTTTTCCGGCAAAGCCCATTTCCTGGAAGCCCAGCAGGACTCACGTGCCAGGGTGTTTGGCCACCCTTATAAAGGTTAATATTTATCAGAAAGATCTCCTCTGTCACCCTGCCTATGAGCCCACGTGAGAAGAAAATTCCCTGTGCAGAAATTCCAGCTAACTTGTCAGTGAGGGGAACGGGGTTGGGAGGAGACCTGAGGAGAGGCTCCAAATCCCCTGAACAGAACACAATAACAACGCGTGGGTGCTCAGGAGATACCCTGGCAGAGCAAGTCAGGCTTGTGGCACCAAGCTGGGGAGCTGCTGGTGACACAGGGCATCATCCCCTGCCAGCCCCTCGGTGCTGCAGTGGCTGGTGGCAGGGGAAGCCTGGCAGTGAGTGCAGAGTTCTCTCACACAGGCTGGGCCATCTCGTTATTTAATCCCCCTCTCCTGCTTCACCGAGCCGAGCTCTGTGGTCCCCACTGCAACCTGCCAAGGCACAAGGATGCCAGGCAGGGTGCCCTAAGGAGGGTTAGACATGGTAGACCCTCATTCAGTGTGGGAGGCAGTTCCTGCACTAACAGCTTTCCATTCCTGCTCCCCTTCAGAGCAAGGACTCCAAATTCTTTGTGCTGAGTCAGGATAACTGCAATGCAGCAGGATGGGAATCCCTCAAGGAGCTGCAGCCAACGCCAGAGGCTCCAGCTGCTCCAGCCTTCCACCCATCAGCACTGGGTGTCCTGCCTTGCACTCTGCCTTGGAGCAAAGTGCTGCAGCTGTGCTTCAGTTCTCACAGTGCTCTGATGGAAACCCTCGTGTCCTGCCCCAGCTGCTCTCAGACTGTGCCAGTGGCACTCGGCTCCTGCCAAGGGACTGGGAGAAGGTGATGCTCAGAGACTGAGCTGCATCCCACTGAGATAAAGCAGCTTGGGAGGGCAGAGATCAGACATGGTAAAAACTGAGCATTGGGGAGCTCTGGTCCCCTGTGAAGCTCCTTAGCAGGATTTCAAGGCCAGGCTTGATGAAGCTTGAAGGAGATTCCCAGGACTGAGGGGATTCCCAGGATCAGCCCAGGCTCAACGCAGAGGGGTGAGTGCTCCCCTGAGCTGCTTTTCAGCCATTTGCTTCTCTTCTTCCCTGACTGAACTGACCCAGGACAATGCCAGGGTCACTGAGCTGCTTCATCCTCAGAGCCCAAAACTGGGGTGAGACGTTGCAAGTCTGGGATCCCAGTTCAAGTCTGGGATCCTCAGTTGAAGCCTGTGGTGCCAGGCAGGTGTGAGCAGACATCCAGGGACTCCCGAGCTCTGGAGCAGTGAAGAGGCAAGCACTGCCCCTTGAGATCATCCCCTGTCATCCAGACTGCCGTGGACTAACTTGTCACTGCAGCAGGAAGAGCCTGGGATGTGTCTGTGGGCAGTGAGGGAAGGGTAAAATTCCCTTCTTCCCCCCGCAGCTTCCTTGCATGGAGGAAGTGCGGGGGCACTTTCACGTAGCACTTGCTTCAGAGAGCTTTAAACAGCTCCAAGCTGGGGGGAAACATCATCTTCTGAACCACAAACTATTCCTGTCATCTGCTCCACTAAAAAAAAGCTATAAAAGGTCAAACCCTTTCACGGCATAAAATGTAGCTCTGCATCATCATTGCTACAGGCTGGAAAATGCCAGAGGGTGTCAGTCTTGTTGACTTCCCTAAGCAACATCTGTTTAAAAAAACCTCCTGCAGTCAGCAGAACTGCCCCAAGCCCAGCTCTTGGCTGACTGAGCACACAGCCAGGTTTGGGGACAGAGCTGGGGCTCAGGGGGACACAGTTGGGCTGACCCAAGAGACATGAGTGTCACCCTGGCCACAAATCCCAGTGCAAACTGTCTGCATCCTGCTGGCACACAGCCTCACCGTGGCTCAGGGGGCAGGAGTTGGCTGGGGCTGTGTGATCACAGAGTCCCAGAATGGTTTGGGTTGGAAGGGATCTTCAAGATCATCTTGTTCCAATGCCCTGCCATGGGCAGAGATGCCAACATGTGGAAAAAGCACGTGGGAAAACCAGACAAGGGTAAGCAGGGTCAGATACAACGGTCTGGGACTCCCAACACCACCTCCGAGTGAGACTAGGAAAGCACTCGGGTGAAAGAGAGTTGTACGATAAAATAACTTCTTTGGTTTCTTTCTTTAGAAAACACCTTTCACACATGGTGTAAAAACAGGTAGTTAAGAAATAAATTTCAAGCAAGCTGTACCAGTGATTTTGGGGCATCCTCCCCCTTCCTGTGCCTCAGCAGCAAACTCTCTTCTCAAACAAAAGCATGACAAAAATCGCAAGCAAATCCTCTGTGGGAAATACTGTTAAATGACTAAAACCCCCAACAAGCCCAAACTTACACAGTTTAAAACAAAGCCAAACAGTTTTCTATAAAGGGGACCATGTTCTTCCCCAGAAAAAATGACCCTGGATGCAGGTTTTTCTTCTGATAAAATATTGACTCTTGCTGAGGGCTGGAAAATCAGTGGCCAACACCTGGTGAGCTCCCATGAGCTGTTCCAGCCTCTGGCAAGGGGATGCTGCTGCTCACACATTTTATCCCATCCCATCCCATCCCATCCCATCCCATTAGCAGTGACACAGCTGCCGTGGCACGATGCCACTCCATCGCTCATCTCTCATGCTGCTTTTCAAGTTATGTTTGGAAAGATGAATAAATTAATGAAGCCTCAGAAGATAAAAACCAAAACAAAGAGCACCCAAAAAGTCCAGTTCATACTCTCAGGGCAGCTGGAAGCGCTCACGGACTTTCTCCTCGATGGAGTGGAGCTTGACCATGCGCAGCGCGTCCAGCAGCTCCTTGGTGACTTCAGAGTCCTCCTGCTTCTTGTGAGTGAGGAAAGCCCGGAATTTCTCCTGGATGGCTGCCTTGGTCCATGCTGCCTGCTTCTTTGGTGAGCGCCCCAGGATCTGCTGCAGGCGCTTCAGCTTCTTGACAGGGATGTTCTGATACACCACAAAGTCTATCATGGCCTGATCACAGTCGTCATCTTCTGCAGCTGGTGGGGGAAAACAGCCCGGGGGTTAAAGGGACATGGGACAGCAGGGCACAGCCCTGCCAAGGCTCTCTGTGGGACATTTGCCCACAGGGCTGGTGAATGCCCCAGGCCTGGAAGCGTTCAAGGCCAGGTTGGATGGGCATTGGAACAACCTGGTCTAGTGGAAGGCTGAACTTCCTATCAGTGATGCACCCTGGATGGGGCAGTTGGAAAACAAGAGGTAGAAGTTCTGTAGAAAGTCAATGTACCTACTCCATGCTCCTCCCCATCAGGGAATAGAGGAAAAGCCCAGACAAATCTGAAGCAATTGCAGTAAGTATTTACACATTCTTTTTCCTGAGAGTTTGCGTTTTCCCCCACGGATTTGTAACCCTTGTAACAGGACCAGCCCCAAGCACAGCCCCAATCAGGGCGCTGGGACGGGACAGATCCGGCCCCAGCTGGTGGAAGCTGCTGGAGTGCATCCAGCATAAGGAATGAAAACAGAAAGAATTTTCAAGAGGTCAGGGCCAAAGGATTACTCAATCAGGGAGAGATTAGCCCAGTTTCATGCCACTACAAACTGGGAATAGTTTCACTGATTATGGTGGGGTGGGTTGAGCTCCACTGCTCCGGCTCTGCCTCTCTGGCAGGCTTGGCTTGATGATGAGCAGATCCCTGTGTGCCTCCTGAGAGGAATCATAACAAACTGGAGTTAAAAAAAACCTTCAGTTCCCATTGCTGAGGCCTCATCCCTCTATAAATACCTGCAAAGGGCTGGTCTGGCTGCGGGGGCTGGTGCCTGATGCACGTGCTGCTGACAGTGCTCTGACCTGGCCATCCCCTACCCCAGGAATGCATCCCACTGGTGACAGAGCTTTCCAGTCTCTGTGTCAGGATCACACTCCTGGCAGGGAGCTCGTGGTGTGAGTCAGGCTTCGTAAGGAGAAATCACTGAGCTGGTGGTGCCAGGAGAGCATGGAAAAGTGAGAGCTGCCCGGGGGAGAAGCCTCCACATACCCTCACCACAGAGGAAAATCTTTTAGAGCCATGGGATGTCCTGAGTTGGAAGGGACCCACAAGGTTCATTGAGTCCATGTCCTGGCTCTGCACCCCAAACCCCTACAATATGCCTGACAGCTTTGGCCATGACCACTTCCCTGAGGAGCCTGTTCCAGTGCCTGACCACCCTGTGGGTGAGTTTCATTAAAGCTTTTCTACCAAGCTTCGTCCTGATGGAAGAATGACATTTTTTCATTCCAGAACTTCCCCTGGATTTGATGAGGTCCCCATTGCTTTTCAGATTTTCAGGACATGGCACTGGATAATCTCATCCAGGCTCACTTTCCCACTAAAGGTTGGACCAGATAAATTTTCTTAGTCCCTCCCACCTGAGCTCTTCTATGGCTTTATGACTGATTATATTTTTGGAAGCCTAAGGGTGAAGGGACACTGCCATCCAGACCAGTTACACTAAATTAGTTTCCCATGTCTGGATCCTCAGGGTGGAGCAGGTGATTCCAAACAGCTTCCAGCCTCATCTCAGCTGGCATCAGGCCCTTGGGATGGGTCTGGGGGCCCTTGAGATGGTTTTTCAGTCCCTTTCTCACTCCCTAACTTGGGGAGGAAGCATGTTACAAAGCACCCTTGGAACAGAGCCTTTTCCTCTGCCCTGCACCTCTCCCCTGTTTTTTTGCTAAGAAAGGTTGAACCAGATGGTCCATGAGGTCCCTTCCAACCCAGGATTCAGGGATTCTCTGAGCTGTGCCCATTGGCTGTTCCTGCCCAAACCTCTGGCACAGCTCAGCACTACGTCTGCACCACCACGGTGATGTGATTGACACCACGTCTCCACTTGCACACCTGACCAGTCAAAATCCACCCCACACCAGCTCCAATGAACCTTGGGCTCTGCTCCACTCAACCTGCACAAGACCAGGCTGCCATAAAAGCTTCCAGAAAACAGGTGCAGCCAGGAAAAGGGAGTGCAGGAGCCATGCCAGCAGCCAAGCTGGATGCCTCAGCTGCCAAAATCCCCTGTCCCAGCACTCCCAGTTGTCCCTGGTAAGATCCAGCAGGACTTCACTGTCAGCTCTTTGTTCTCACTGTGCAGGGGCTGTTGCTTAAGCCCAGCACCCTGTCCTTGCTCTATGGGACTGACGCTGGAAGGAGGTGAAGGGAGACAGACTATTTTATCCATAATTATTATTAATTATGGATCACTCCATGTTTTTCCAAGCCATTTCACCTCATTTGCATCTAAGTAGGAGAAAGTCATGAGGAAGTTTGCCCTTACCCTGGCAGCATCTGTCCTGGCATGCTGTGCCCATGGCTCACCTGATTCCTGTGTGCTGTTGCCTCTCCCTGGTCTGCAGGACGTGCAGAGGGTGTCGTGGTACTTGTTGCCCTGCACATTGGTCACCTTCCCCTGCTGCTCACAGTCCTGGTGTGGCTGGCATGGACTGGTGCTGAAGTGGGAGGAGAAGAAGCCGTGGGGGCAGTCATGGCACTGAGTGTCCTCAAAGGGGGTACCTGTGCATGGGGAGACAGTGGGACTGTCAGGGGACAAGCTGGCACAGGAGCAGAGGCAGCAGCTGGGGATGGTGCCAGACACCATTTGAGCATGAGGGTGATGTTTTGGAAGTGATCACTGCCAGCATCTCCCCTGGAAACTGCATGTCCTCACATAGGGCAAAGAGCAGTGCTTCCCCCACTGTGCTGATAAATTGTCAGCAGCCCACAGACATGAGAGGACAACAAGAGGACATCTCACTATGAAAAGGCCACCTCCCAGGCAGGAGCCTGCAGCCAGGCTGGTGGCTGAGCTGCCGAACCAGCCCTTCGGTTCCCAGAGCCCTTCTCCCCAGAGCCGGAGGCTCCCGAGCAAGTGAAAGTAAAAGTCTCAGTGGAGGTGAAATCTGAGCTGTCCTTGGCCGCACTGTCACTGCTCCCCTGGCTCCGGGCCAGCGCTTCCCTTGTGTCACAGGGCTGATGCCACACGGGCAGGATTGCAGCGAGCAACGTTCCCGTTCCCTGGGAGCGGAGGGAAGGGCTCTGGGGCGGGAGGTTTCCCATCCCTTTCACCTCCTCTTCACGAATCAAATTACAAGCAGTTTCTGCGTTGTTGCTGCCGCCTTTAGGCTTTCCCCAAAGTCTGATCTTTCAGGTCTCTCCCAGCCCAGCCCATTCTATGATTCTGAGGCCCAGCCATAACCCCCAACATCTGAGCCACTATGCACAAATGGGAAATCCCAAAGAAGTTGGTTTGCCCAGGGGGACTGCACGAGGATCAAAGCCCTCATCCAACCCAAACAGCAGCAGACTCTGCCTACAGCCCCCAGCCCACACCTTCCCCACCCAGACACCAGCACTGGCAGGTCCAGGGCTCTGCCCACCACACTGGACACTCAGTCCTTGCTGTGATGTTCAGGTGGCTGGGCTGGGGGGAAATCCTCCCCACACAAGAAGACATTTGCAAAAAATAAATAATAATAACAAAAAAACCCAGCTTCTCCTCAAATACCCAACTTGCTTGCATGGCTCCTCAGTCCTAAAGCCAACGCTCCAGACAAATTTCATGTTTCATTTCAAAGTGCTTCCCTGTAATGCCTGGAGATCTTCTTCCCCCTTTGCTGTGTTACTGCATTTTGTCATGTCCTATAGAAAATTAAACCCCAAATCTTAATCATAAACATCAGCTGAAGACAGAAGATGTTTTCCCTGTGGCTGATGAGCCTGGAGCTCTTCCATGCCACACATGGAAGGACTTCAAAAGACTCTAGGCTTCAAAAGCCTCCCTGTTTCAAAGTGTGAAGCAAGATGCTGCTGGGTTTGCTGGTGCTGCTCACACTGGTTTGCCATCCCCTGCTGTGGTTTCCAGGCAGAGCCTGGTCCTCAGTTTGATGACTTTACACACATTTGGAGCAATTAAAGGACCAGAGAAATCTGTACTGGGCAAACAACAGGAGAGTAAATCCCCTAAAATACCTTGGGACTTAGATCACACAAGGAGATGGAATCTCAGACCCGGGAGTCAAAACAAAGCTGGTTTTGTGGATTTGGAGCCTGGCTGTGTGTCCACTGTGTGTTTTCAACACAGCCTCTCCAAACTGCTCAATGAAAAACCACAAAACTGGCCCCAGAGCTACACACATTCCCCAGCCCTGCCCTTACATCATCAGCCACCTTCTTCAGCCCAGATAATCAGTATTCCCAGCTCCCGGGCTGCCTATGCGAGGAGAAGGCAGCTGATGAATGCTCAGGAGCAGCTTGGACCGTCCCATGTGCCGGTGGAGCAGGGCCAGTGACTGCTCCAGGGATGGCCAAGTCACAGCCTGGCTCTGCCTGCTGTGGCAGGTGAGGCAGGTAGCTGGGATTGACACATCCTCTCCAAGTGTGCTGCCGGCGATTTCAAAAGCTTTCAAAGTGATAGCTGGGGGAAAACCCAACTAAATTCCTCCTTGGAAAAGAGGCAGGAGCACGCCGGCAAGGAGGGCACTGTGCCAGTACCAGAGCTAAACGGGAGCCGGTCAGGCTGTGGACAAGCATTGGCTGCTGTATTTCGCTGCTGTATTTGTTCTTGATTTTTATCTCCCGCGGAGATTTTGGGGCGTGACAAGAGCCGTGTGAACACGCACAGCGCCCGAATTACTTACCCGGCTTCACAACGCCGGCGCCCGGCGGACACTCGGAGTGCCTGATGCAGAGCTCCATGTTGGAGTAGTAGCCCTGCTGGCACTGGCAGGCGCGGTTGTGCGTGGCATTGCACTGCTGCACCTCCACCTGCTTCTCCCCGCAGATGACGTTGCAGTAGCGGCACTTCTCCAGGTAGTTCCAGTACTGAGTGTAGTGCAAATCCGGGCAGGGCTCGCACAGCGTGGCTCTGTCACTGGAGCAGTGCTGTGCCACGAAGGTCCCCGGCGGGCACTGCTGGCATGTGATCCTCTCGTTCGTCGCAGCATCCTTCCACTGGTACGTAGGCTGGGCATGGCAGGCGAGCTCAGCCAGCAAAAGGAGGAGAGGGGGGAGCATCCACTACGGCAAAGACAGCGCAAAGAGCCCTGAGCTCGTCCTCAGGCAGAGGCGGGAGGAGCAAACGCGGCTGCTGCTGTTACAGAACTTGTTATTGTCGTAGATACAAGAAATCGTTCTCCCTCCCTATGCCGTTCCCAGCCCAAGCACCAGCTGCTGCCCTGCTTTGCCATCCCAGATGACAGAGCATCCTTCCCAAACCCATGTGTGATGCATTCAGAGCCCAGCATCCCTCACTCAGAACCTGGAGCAGCTCCAGCACGTTCCCCACTTTCACCCCAGTCAGTTCCCCACCACTGCAGTAAGAGACACCTTTGCAAACCAAGAAGCAGAAGGGAAGTTTTCCAAACTAGCAGATACAAAGCGTGCTCCCTAGGACCTTTAACATTTTTGGAAACCCAGGTGCTCAGGATAGGACCGAATCCCAGAGCCTGTTGATCCTCCCTTTCCTTTCCAAAGCCCACGTGCCCAGCCTGACAAGCAGAAGATCCATTACCTTGGATGGATGCCTCAAACTCGGCACGTGGCAGGATGGCATCGCACCGAGGGCTTCCGAGCGCCGGGATCAGAAACCTGGGGAGACAGAGAGGGTTCCTCAGAGGCTGGTGCTGCCTGCGCCGGGGCTCCTCTCTGCAGCAGCACGTTCAACCCGAGCGGCCAGAGTAGAAACGGAGGGAGACGGAGAAGGGCTGATAGGTAGCGGCTGATAGGGAAGGGCTGTTGGGAAAGATTGGGTTTCCTCGCCTGCTTTCTTCCGAGTCAGCCCTTCCTCCGAGGGAGATGCCGGCTCTCCCCAGGGCAGGGACGGAGCAGAGCCTTATAGCGGCTGCGGGCGGGAGGCTCTGGGCACCCCCGCACCCACCCAGAGCCAGACACGTGAATCGCCCGGAGGAAAGAAACCACCCACAGCCCACCGCAGCCGAGAGGGAGCAAGAGCTGGTGGGGAAGCAGCCAAGGTCTCCCTTTCCTCCCCTTCCTTCCCATCCCCATCCCACCCCTCGGGACCGGCTCCGCTCACCGCACCTCTGCACCGCGCCGCTCTCCGCGGCCGGCAGCGCCTTTATAGACCGGCCCTTGGGAAAGACCCCTCTCGGGCAAGGGGAGGTGACATCCATCCCGGCCCCTGCGGTGACATCCCTTCCCGATCCCCCGCCGCGGCGACACCGGCTCCGCCTTCGGTCCCGGAGCCGTCCCTCACCCGAGCGCCGCTTTCGCTCTCGTTTCTGCGCTTGCCTCTAAAGTGTTCAGAGCAATGAAGTTCCCCTACCTGTGTGGAGGAAGGAGGCCAGTGGGATTCGCACAGTTTTTAAAAGCTCTCTAAGTTTTACAGGGGGTTGGTGAGAAATCGTTTTCTGGCAAGGGGAAAGGCAGGGAAATTCCCCTGTGAACGTTCTGTTCCCCGGCTGTAAGCGCCAAAGAACTTCCCAGTAAGAGCAGCTGCCTCTCGCTGGGAGTTCGCCCCGCCAAAGGCAGCCCCGAGAGCCGCTTCTGGCTGTGGCTGCGGGCAGCGAAACCGGCGCTGTGGGAAGCATCGCTCCGGCTCTGCCCAGGGGCTCCGGGACCAGACCCCATCCCACTTCCCCTCCGAGGGCACTGACCCTGCCAAAACAGCCCCGACCGTCAGTGCTTGGGCACTGCATTCCTAAAGCCGGCTCCGAGCTGCAACCCTCTCCTTTCAGGAGCACCGAGGATGACACCACCTCCAACTGTAACACTAAACACGGGTACCTTTCGTGGCACAACATCCAGCAGCTAAGGAGGTCACCACTTAAATCCCTTACACGTGACAGTGCCCAAAGTCTTGGACCCCAAGGATTCAAATGAAAACTGAATTCAGCCTTGCAGGTACAGCCATGGCAGACCATGTGCTCCAGTGCCTGCTTCAAGACACAGGACTCCTGCACTTTGTCCTGTTCTGTCACACCAGATTCCCTCTGAGCAGACATCACTGAACAGTCAAAACCAGAGAAAA
Organism: Hypocryptadius cinnamomeus; assembly: GCA_013400635.1. Taxonomy (NCBI): domain Eukaryota; kingdom Metazoa; phylum Chordata; class Aves; order Passeriformes; family Zosteropidae; genus Hypocryptadius; species Hypocryptadius cinnamomeus. Next base: position 88,844 of record VYZP01010509.1, on the reverse strand, counting down.
TGCTGAAAAAGCAAATGCAAATCTCTGCAAGGATGAGGGAACCACAGTGAGGACCTGAGAGGATGTGGAGGTTTTTCTCCTCAGGAGTCAGCAGCCAACTCCTCTTGCAGATCACTACAGAGAATTAACAATTCTGCATCTGCCATCCAGATCTCAGCCACTGGGGCTGTGGATGGAGAATCTCAAGAACTTTATTCTGAACACTCTTAAAGTTCAGACCTACAAGAGCTAAACACACCTTTCACCAAGAAAATCAAACCCAGTTCTCCACTTCCCAGAAAGAGAAAGAAACCTCACTGATCAGAAAGAATCCAAAGCTCCTTCCAGTAAGGTCAGTTTCCACCCACCTTGGTTAAAGAAAATCCTCTGACTCCAGCAGGAGCCAAGGGGGGTCAGTACTACAGTCCAGCAGCAGGGTCTGGGCTGTGTTTATTTGCACTTCACACAGAACAGGCAATGGGCTGATTTACACAGGCCACTCTAAAGTGGTTTTTCATTTTACTACTTGTTTATCTCAATCCCCTGTATCTGTCCAAAGTAATCCTGATGATTTGTAACTCATTTTGACATAACCCCTGAGCCAAGGACTGCCAGGATTTTGCTTTGTCAGTGTGCATCAACTCAGTAATTAATCAGCTAATGTCCCAGCCCTGCCCTGGCACTGAGGCACAGCCCCTGGATGTTTTTTGGATGAAACTCACCACTACATTGGATCCAATAGAAAGCCCTGCCCTGGGCTCACCCAGCTGGGGAGTTTCAGTGGGATCTCTCTGCCTGAGGCTTGACCACCCAGGAGCTGCAGAGCGTTTCCTTCTCCACAGTCAGAAGCACAATTTCAGTTTTCTGTTCCTGGATTTCACATGGAACCCACAAGGTGGATGAAACAATAGCAGGTGGTTACATCCTGAACGGTACCTGCTGGCAGTCCCTGTGTCCCAGCCATGCCCCTGCTGGGATGGACACAATGCACTGGGAAGCTCTGAGTCCGCAGCTCTTCACTGCACTGCGATGCCTCATCAGCAATTGCTTTTGTTGTGAGTTTGATAACGACAGAAATGTGTCAGATGGATGCTCCCAGAGAGCAAACACCACGTTAATGGGACCAAAAGGGCTTCCCCAGACAACATCCCCAGACTCCAACAGTCTGGTGGAACAACGACCTTTGATTAATCCTTTTCTGTCTGTTCTTCTGTTGGTCCAACAAACTCCCAGAATGGGTTCATGGGTCACTGCCTGACTACCAGAAAGCAGCAACACAACTCACTACTGACTCTGACCAGTGGAGGTAACACAGAAATGGAATTCAGCATCCTATTGCCATGGCTCTGACTTCACTTTTCCATACAGGACATAGTTTCACACTCCAGAGTGTCCAGCAGCACCACCTTGAAACTACTCTTGCAAAATAAGGTTTCTTGTTATAGTCATAGAAAATTCTGTTAAGCAAAGAAATCCCTCGCTTCCCATCAGTAACCACTTTGCCAGCCAGAGACAGCTCATCTCTTTCCTGATGAAACATTTTGTTTTGCTGATTTTGGTCTCTTTTGTGAGTCTTCAGTTTTTTGGGGGGAGAAAAAAAAACAGCAGGAAAGGTTTGTTCAATGACACACCACAATGTTCTAGGTCTAGTCATAGCACTGCAAGGCAAGGGCAATCAAAAAATTAGTATCTACTTCCTTCATGATCTGTAAGCCACGTGTCATTTGCTTCTGAAAATCAGCAAGGAGTGTCCAGGATAGGTTTTTGTCCCCCCAGGAATTAAGTAATTTGCATAAATTCCTCTAAGCACCTAAAGCAGTACAGATTTGTCTGAAACAGTTTTCTCACTTTCTGTTTCTTATAATTAATTAACTGTCCTTGTCTTTCCTTCTTGTAAATTCAACAAGTTTCTAGACAACAGAACAGTCCTGACTGCTGGGGACCCTCTTCTTCAAGGTCTCATGGAGTCACAGCAGGGTTTGGGTTGAGAGGGACCCAAAGCTCACCCAGCTCTCCCATCTCCAGGATCCGTTAGCACCCATCTGTCCTGCCCCAGCCACCAACAGGAGGGGTTGATTCCCAGATCCACTGCAGTGCAATTCCCAGTGCACCAGAAATCAGCACCAAACCCATGTGCACTGGCAGATTGACTGGTGGGACACTGCTGTGTTTCAGAGCTTGTCTGGGTGGGTTCAGCTGGTGAAGGGCAGTGACTGAAAACTTCTTCAGCAAGATAATCCCTCTGCTGAATAGTGAGAGATGAAGAGAAGGAGTTCCCTGGACAAAGGGATGGAATATCCTGGGTGAAGGGAGAGAAAAACCCTCAACAAGTTTTCCCCTCAGTGTAAGAAAGACAAGGATACTGGAGAGGATCCAGCAGAGGCCACAGAGATGATGAATGGCCTGGAGCATCTCTGATGAGGAGACACAGCTGAGCCTGGTTAGTCTAGAGAAGGCTCAGAGGGGTCTCCTCAATGCACATAAATATCTCCAAGGGGTGCCAGACTCTTTTTATGGTGCTCAGCAACAGGACAAGGAGCAACAGCCATAAACTAAAACTCAAGAATTTTCACCTCAACATGGGGAAGAGCTTTCCATGGAGGTGGCAGAGCACAGGAACAGCTGCCCAGGGAGGGTGTGGAGTCTCCTCTTCTGGACATTCCAAACCCACCTGGATGCATTCCTGTGTCCCCTGCTCCAGGTGACCCTTCCTTGGCAGGGGGGTTGGACTGGGTGATCTCCAGAGGTCCCTTCCAACCCCAACCATTCTGTGAATCTCTTGAGGGCACTGAGATATTCTTAGTATTGTTTCTCTGCCCTGTCTCAGAACAGAGCATCCCCAGGCTGGAACAGTCTTCAGACTAAAACAACTCCAGGATAAGGCACAGCTTTAAAACTACTTTAGCTGAGGGGAAAAAGCAGCATCACAATTTGTCCCAGCCAACCCCTTTCCAAGCGTGGGGCGATTCAACCCCACAATATTTCTCAAGTATTTCCTTCTGTCTTGCTGGATCTGGCAGCATTTTTGCAGCCCACGGCAGATAATTCCCATCGGCAAACCCGACCTGAGCCGTGGAGTCACCGCCCCCGAGCATGCTCGTGGCTGTGCTGTGGCTTCCCTCCAGTGGCACAAGCAGTCAGCTGCAGTTTCCTGGGAGAGACCTCCCCAGGAGAGCAGACACTGAGCTACCCACCAATAAATGACATTTTACTGCTCACTGCTCCCAGCCTCACTTCAAATATTTTTCTGTTCATTTTTATAACACATCTGTATTTACATAACACTCTACTGTCATTTTCCCCACTTGTATTTGAAACGTCCAGGACTTTATCTGTATTTATTCTTGTTTTGCCACACTGAATAGACACATGGCTAGAAGGTAATATTCATCCACAAACTTAAACAAGACAGAATATATGAGAGCCCAGAACTACCTCAATTCCTGCCTAAGCCTTTGTTAACTGTTAATGAAGTAAAAAAGTTCCCATTTCACTGCCAGCAGCTCTGAGATTTGAAGAGACACTGGGTTTGAATTCTACAACCAGGAGAAATTGGAAACTTTGCTAAAATGCAACTCACTTTTCAATTTTATTAAGAATAAAATTTTATTAACATAAAATTTTCCAAATTCCATTGATATGAAAACCACCTACAGAGTACAACCCTTCCACTTGCTCCTACCAGGGCCATTAGGACTCCACAGCCAATGTTTTTATATCTGTTTAGTTGTTTGGTTTTTTTTTTAATTCCTGGGGTTTTTTTTTAATCTAACCAAATCAAATTTAGACAAAATGGTTTTATTTTACAGTCTAATTAACAGCAGCTACAGAAGATTTAAAATTGATATAACTTTTTATGTTAACCACTTATATCCACTACTCACAGAGAGTGGAAATATTAAAGAATTTTTTTAACCCATCTAACTTGATTAATTTAAAAGTTTTAAGACATTTAGATCCTTCTTCTTCTTGGAAAGCAAATCAGGTAGCACAGGCACATGGAAATACCAGCAATGAGTGAAGGATAAAGCCTCATTAGAACCATGTTCCAAAAAATCCCACCATGGTGGATGATGAAATCAGGCTTTGGGATGCACAGCAGGTGAGAGGGAGCTTCTGCTCACCATCCACCAGTGGAATTAGTAAAATTCTGTAAAAAATGATCCTTTCAGTATCTTCTGTTATTGGAAACAGTGGCTGCTGCCAAACCCCAAAGAGTGAATGTGAATCACCTCTTCCAGGAACACCAGTGGGGTAGGGATGGGTAGTTTGGCATCCTCAGCCAGCTCAGTTCCATTGTAGGAGCATTCCTGGGGTTTTTCCATGATCTGGTATTACCTGAAGGGCCCATAAAATGACAGCTGCCTCCAGGATATAAAATTTCAGCCTAAGAGTGGCCACAGGAGAATTCAGAGGATAAAATAAGTAAAAAATTAACTTTCTTACTTCTAACAGAGGACAATGTTCTGCTTTGTCTCCTGCAGTGAGACCTTTCAGACTTGACCACCTTTGTTGGAGAACGATCTGTGCTGGTGCTCAGCTCCCAATCCAGAGACAAGGATCACAGGGATTTAAAGGAACCTCCATCCTCCTCCTGCTCAGCAAGAGCCAGAGCACAGCCTCTGCTTTCTGCTGGGCACAAAGGGTTTCCTGCCCTTTCTGTGGGTGGCATCAGGACCAGAAGAAAACTTGGATTAATCGCTGCCTCTTCACATCACTGCGGCACTTGGGGCACTTCCTCACCACCTGTAGAAAGCAACAAACAAAGCACACAGGGAATGTATTTATTGTGGAGAAAATGCCACAAATGAAGGGAGTTTTCATGTGGGCAAATAATGACAGGATAAGGGGCAATGGTTTTAAACCAAAACAGGGAAGCATTAGATTAAATTTTAGGAAGAAATTCTTTACTCAGAGGGTGCTGAGAGGCCCTGGCGCAGTTTTCCCAGAGAAGCTGTGGCTGCCCCAGCCCTGGAAGTGTTCAAGGCCAGGTTGGACATGGCTTGGGGCAACCTGGTCTAGAGGAAGGTGTCCCTACCCATGACAGATAAGCTTTAATGTCCCTTCCAACCCAAACCACTCTGATTATAAGTATCTCAACCACATTTTGGCCAATATGAACTACAAGCCAGAGCAGCCACCTGACAGCCCCTGAGATGGTATCTGCTATTTGCAACCTCCCTGTTACCACACAGTCAATTATTTCCTTGGTAGTAATAATAAGGAGAGGAAGCTTTGTGACACCATGCAAAGTGGCACCAGACTTTACAGCACTTGTCCCAGCTATGACACATCTGCAGGACTGAAATACAGGAACGAGGAAACATGGAGCTGCAAAAGCTCTTGTGAAGTACAGCTGCACCTGTGAGTAAAATCCTGTCAACTGGCTGAGTTCCTGAATTCCTGCTTCCTCTTGCACAGATGACAAGGAAGTGTCTCCTGGACATACCCGGACAGGGATGACAAACATGGTCACTGCCAAGACTTCTCTAGGGGAACCAAGTACATTTATTTCTTCATAGCACCCCACACCTTTCTGATTACCAGCACAAGACATGAAGACATATGAGGCATCATTTCTCCACTCAGGTTTCAGTTTGCTTCTTCACTAATCATCAATTTTAAAGTAATTTGACTTGCAGATGAATCCAAACTGTTTTTCTCATAGCTTGCAAATTACTGGTAAAACTGAACTGGTCTGTTTATTTCAAAAGGGAGATAGAAAATTGGTTTTCTTTTAAAAACAAAAAAATCTTTGGGAGAAGATTGCCAGCTCAGGAGACCTAAAAAGATGGGCAGCTACATCAGTGGCACTGCACAGCCTTCCCTGAAGTGGGGAAGTTCCTCATTAGAATCACAGAGAATGGTTTGGGTTGGAAGGGACATTAAAGCTCATCTCATTCCAACCCCCTGCCATGGGCAGGAACACTTCCCACTAGACCAGGTTGCTCCAAGCCCTGTCCAACCTGGCCTTGGACACTTCCAGGGATCCAGGGGCTGCCACAGCTTCTCTGGACAGCCTGTGCCAGGGCCACACAGGGAAGGGCCCCCATCCATCCTGGGGCAGTGGGGAGCCATTGCAAGAAAAGGTGCAGACTGCAAAGTAGGCTCAGGCAGTAGGATTTTGGTTCTGGTGACATTAACTGAAATATCAAAAATGGAAGGGGAAAGGAAAGGTCACTTCATCTCCCAACAGCCAGTGCTTTGCCAAAGGCAATTTTAACTGTAACATTTAATTGTGAAATCTTTGATTATTTCCCCACGTTACAGATAGTCCAAATGAAAATAACTTGGTCTTCTTGGAAGACCTGCATGAATAAATGCATTTAAACACCTGGAAGCAGCAACAGAACCTCTGGAGGGAAAACCACACCCCAAAGCAGCATATCCTGGTCCAGTCTCTGCAAGGCTTCCCCTAACACACTGAATCACCCAACATACTCCAGCACTAAACCCCCTAATCCCCCTCTAGCTGCAGGGAATTCCATCTGCTCTGCTCCTCCAAAAGCTTCTAAAAGCTTCCAAAATTATTCACCACCTCTCCCCACCAGTGTTTTGCTAAAATAACAAATTGGACAAGATGACAATCTGCAAACCCTGTGTTGTGAATGATACTCTGAGTCACTTCCTTGGTGGGACAATATGCACCAAAGGGCTTTTGAGCTGAAAAAACAGTGAGTAAGTCATTAGGAAAGAAAAACAGGAGTTTTAAATGCAGCCCTGTCAGAGTGACAAAGCTCAATCCCATCTGATGAGAGCTTGGACATGGTTGCTCATTTCCTGGTGGTAAAGGTGCCCCTGTTCCAAACACATGGATGGGGTTAACTGTCCAACCTCACTGGGCATGAGTGGGAATGGGGATGGATGTGGTGGGACATGGCTCCTCTGGGATTGGTTTCAGAGAAACACTGGATGATCCTCCTGTTTGCCATCCTGTGTTTCCCTCTCAGCTGCATGACCAGCACAGCCTCATCACTGGAGAAGCATCTCTGCATCAGCACAAGTCACATCCTAAACTATAAGGGGATAGGGGAGTTTGGACAATAGGAAGAATTTCTCCATGGAAAGGGTAGTAAAGTACTGGAACAGGCTGCCCAGGGAAGTGGTGGAGTCACCGTCCCTGGAGTGTTCAGAAAACATGTGGCTATGGCACCTCAGGACGTGGTTTAAGGTGAACACAGTGGTGGTGCTGGATTGATGGTCTCTTCCAACATAAATGATTCTATGACTCTGTATTTGACTTTTCATTAACCAAACAACACCTGAATCACATCATGAGCCACTTAACACTCCTGTGCACTGAGAACATTAATCATTACACAGGTGTGTCTGTAAGTAAGATTAATCAGGTGAGTGGCAAATATGGAAATAATTAATAATAAAAGCAAGATTATTCAGTAAGTAGCAAATATGGAAATCATTATTAGCAAATGACCCATGACTCATTTCCTCAAACATGGAAATGGGATGCATGGGATATCTAAACAGAAGAGAAAGAACACTTCCAGTTGGAAGGGACCTACAGTGATCCTACAGTCCAAGTGCCTGACCTCTTAAGGGTTGAACAGAAGTTATGGCACTGTAATATTAAAGAGCATCAGGGCCTCTCAAGGAAGCCTCTTCCAGTATTTGACCAACCTCTTGGTACAGAAATGTCTCCTAATATCCAGTGTGAACCTCACTGGTAAAAGCTTTGGACAGCTCCCATGAATCCTGACATCAAATCCCAGTGAGAAGAGCTCAGCACCTCCCTGTGTCCCCTCTTCAGGAGGGGCTCTGCACAAGGACCTCGAGTGACAGGACAAGGGAGAAAAGCCTTAAAAGAGAGCAGGGTTAGATGGGATATTGGGAAGAAATTCCTCCCTGTGAGGGTGGTGAGGCCCTGGCATAGGGTGCCCAGAGAAGCTGTGGCTGCCCTGGATCCCTGGAAGTGTCCCAGGCCAGGCTGGAGGGGGCTTTGACCAACCTGGGATAGTGGAAGGTGTCCCTGCTCACTGCAGGGGGTTGGAATGAGATGAGCTTTAATGTCCCTTCCAACCCAAACCACCCTGATCCTATGCTTATTCTATATTCCTCTTGGACCAACTCTGTCTTGGCTGCTATATTTTATTTGGATGTCATTCCAATGTTTTCTATGCTTACCTGACAACTCAATGACTTCTTCCTGAGAAAAAGACCTTTCTCTGGAACTTGGAATAACAGATTATTTTGTACTTGCTTATAGATTGACAAGCTGAAGAAGTTTCTTTTCCTTCTGTACTGTTTTTGGATATTCCTGAGCTCCACTGATCAGCAGCCTTCTCATCACATATGAATGTTTAGAAACCCCTCACTCTTGCATTATTCTGGTTTTGAAAGTCTTTTAACACCTGGCTGCTGAATTAAATGCTGGGTAAGATGCTCCCAAACCCAGAGATCCTGGGACCAGCTACATCCTCTTACCTAAAGAGTTTCAATTTACTCAGCTGGGAAAACCAAGAGACAGCTCTTTGAGCAGGAATTCAGAACCACAGATTCACAGAATTGTTTGGTTGGGAAAGACCCTAAAGGTCACAGAGTCCACTAGTTGACCCAGCACTGCCAAGTCTATCCCTTAACTATGCCATTAAGTGCCACATCCACACATCATAAATCCATCCAAGAATGGTGACTCAACCACTTTCCTGGGCAGCCTGCTCCTTGTTTGCCTCATTCTCATAATAGAGCTTTACAGTAGGATTTTGATGGGGGAAATTATGAAACTGAGAAAGAAAAAATATTAAAAATAAACATTAAAATATTAAAAAAAACAACAGTTTTTAAAGTTGAGTCCACAGCTTATTGCCTTTGTAGTTTTAGACCAGAAAACACGTGGAGGCAGCTCGGAAAGATGCAAAAGTGTAAAAACCCCAGCTTAGGACAGAGATCTGCCTCCAATCATATTGCAAACCATGGGAAACAATGGATCAAGTGGAAAATCTTTCATTGGCGTTTGGGCGTTCTTCCTGGAAACAGAAGAATTCTGATTCCAGGCTTGCTCACATCATTCTCCTGAAAAGCACAAAATTCCCCGGCAGTTTTGGAAAAAACCAAACCAATAAACAGGAGAACCTTTAAGAACTGCTTCCAGCACGTTTTGCAGCAAGTGAAGTCACATAATGGGCATTTAAAAGGCACATCATCCTCGGATTTGCAGTTAGAGCAGTGGAATCTTCCTAGAACAGAGGGGAGGGTGAGGAGAGAGAAAGAGAGGGAGGAAATGACTAAATTCCTGTAATCACCTGCGAAATTCTCATGTAGCCACACTTCCAGTGCAGTCCAGAAAACAATGACCATGAGTGTAATGAACTACCTCAACAGTGCCCTGCCACATTATTTCTTTCAAGTGACCTCACAGACTCTTGATGCTTCAGATCCCAGTGGGAACTCGGGTTACATCCTTCCTTTACAAGGAAGTTGTCAAGAAAAAAATCCCTAAAGTTCTCAGGAAACTACTAAAGCATTGTGACAAAGACAATGAAGAACTTTGAGAGCACATGCAAGGTACAGAAAGTAAAGATCCTCCTCAGCAAACCACACCAATCACACTGCAGCTGAGCAAATACAGACAGGAACCAGTGGTTTCATACACCATCAGTTTCATTTCGGTAATTTATCTTTATTCCCAAGTATTAGAAAATTACATCCCAAACCTCCCCTGTACCTACCACACTCTGGTTCCATCTCTAGGGGAAAGATGGGCACAACTCCAGAGTCTGTGGGTGGTCTCACATTATTGGTTTCTTTGGACACTTCAGTCTTTGGCAACTCAAGTTCACTTTTCTGGCTGAAGCAGAAGGAGGAAATCTTACTCTGAATTTTTTCTGGTGCCCCACTCTTAGAAGGGGCTGCGTCTGGGGAGAAAAAGAGAAAACCAGTGTATAAACCTGCATCATGCAAAACAAACACTAAGACTCTGCAAAACACAGTCAGCAGTAAATTCACTCAGTTGTCATTGTATAAGAAGAATAACTAATTTAAAGTACTAGTTTTTATGCCATAGTGCTTGGCAACAGATGTTTTCGATAGATGCTAACACATGCAATATTACTGAAAGAGACCCTTTATATTGAAATAGTTCTATGGCACTTCTTCCAACAGAATGGGCCTTGATCCACTCCTGCTCCCATTCCACTCAGATGTAAAAATTCTGCCTTCACCCTTAACACACTTCACAGTTTAAACATGGCAGAAACTATAACTAATTTCTTTCTTATTTCCTTGCACTTCCCCATCTCATGTTACCTTTTACCTTACTCCTGTTTGAGTGTGTTTTTTTTAACCCAATGTAGAGATAACCAATGACTTTGATTCTCCCTGACAGGCCTCAGGCAGGGAAGCCCTAGCCCAGGAGAGGGACTTTTCACAGGGGTGGGGAGTGATAGGACAAGGGCCTTAAACTAAAGGAGAGCAGATTAGAGATTAGGGGGAAATTCTTCTTTGTGAGGGTGGTGAGGCCCTGGCACAGGTTGCCCAGAGAAGCTGTGGCTGCTCCATTCCTGGAAGTGTTCAAGGCCAGGTTGGACATGGCTTGGGGCAACCTGGGACAGTGGAAGGTGTCCCTGCCCATGGCAGGGGGTGGAACAAGGTTTAAGGTCTCTTCCAACTCAAACCACTCTGTGATTCTATGATTCTGAGGCTGTTGAGCCCTACCCATCATAATAATAAGTAAGATTCTAAACTTGTGACAACTGTTCATTGCCTACCATGTATGTGGCTGATTCCTTTTGTGCAGCCTTCCAAGCTCTGGGGTTTCCCTTCACTTTGCTCCAAGTGTTGCAGCTGCTTCTCTCCATCACCACAGACCATTCCAGTCAAACCCTTACAGAGCTCTCTGAACTGCTCTTTGTGGTGAGGACGCACGAACATGTAAAACCCTGGCCAAAAGAAAACACAGTCAAATGCATAGGAAAATACAGTCAAATGCATAGGAAAATCAATGCCTGACCATGGAAGACTCCTCTTGCTTTGGTGGGGAGAAATTCTTTGGAAGCTGAATAATATCAGTCAGATTCCTCAGAGAATCTTCAGCTTGGTGAAACACTTGATGCTTTTGTGAGTTTTATAATTACAGGGCTTTCCTTGCCAGAAAAGCAGATGAGTATTTAGTACTGAAAATAATCTCAATTTGTCTTGAAATTCTTCCACTCTCTACAGCTCAGAATAAACACCTGCCCCAGCACTTCACCTGACAAGTGATCTAAGAACATCAGGTATACACACAATATCCAGAGAGACTCTCAGGAAGGAAATTTCTTGTTACTGTTTGGTTGACAAGGATTCACAACACACACACAGAAATTCTAAAAAAACGCAATTATGACTTACTGCCAAGCACAGACAATTCTACCACAAGGTCATCTGAGGTCAAAACATTAGCTCAGTTGAGACAGTGACTGTGAAAGAGTGCTCAGGGGGAGGTTATGACTCACAGTGTCACACAGCTCATTTTCTCCCGCTCTCCACTTTGCCAAGACTAATCTAACTAGTTAACACACCAGGGTAAGGGTATTCTCTCACAACTTGCAGATTAGGGTATCTGTTCAAGGCCAGTGGAATATTTATTGTTATCTGCTTAAGATAACAAACAAAATTCCATCAGCATTTCCCAGCGTACACCGAATGCACCACTTCCAGCAGAAGAGTCACCTCAGAGACACGGGAGAAGGTGGAACTGAGGTGTCACATCACACAAGATATCACTATTGAGGCAGTCAGGATTAGCATATAATGCCTCTTCTTCTTCTTTCAAACAATTAAGTCCAATTTCAAATTTTAAAAACCTGTAGCTCCCTAAACCCTTCCATCACTAAACCCATGAAAGGAAAATAAAACAAAACAAATCACTTCTGAGAAAATAAATTATATCACAGTTCCAGAAATATTTTTAGCTGAAGCACTGTAGAAGAATAGTAAATCAAAAGCCTAACTGCTTATCCTGAAACCTGGAAGTGATCTAAGAACTTAGCACCAGTACAGCAATCACTGGTCATGGGAATAAAATTGGGTCAGTTCAATAGTCAGCACTGTCTTTTCTAAGGAGCAATTGTAGAAATTGAGGAGAAAAAACAGTTAGGTGGGATGACGGTTAGGACTGCAATTACTGAGGTGTTGTGTAATGTTTTTAATGGACAATTTCTACCTGAACAGACAGACATAACATTCCATAACCTTGACATGTTTTGCTCTCTGAATGGCATTCATTGAACCCATTGTTCTGACTGCTCCACTGATCTGGGTAGCTAAACCAAAAGGTGAGACCTCACACGAGATCACAGCACCCACACTTTCCTTTCAAAATACACAGGAGTGATTTTTAAAAAAACCCCTTACTTTGTAGGAGATGAAAGTCCTGTGGCCTCTCGGTGGTGAGGGCTGCTATCACTGACACCATGGCATCGTAATTATCTGTCTTCTTGTAAGCCAGCAGAGCCTGGTAGAACTGGCTGTAGCTGCTTTTGTCCAAAGTCCTCTGCACATCACTGAGATAGGCAGTCCTGAGGGCCTGGTGATGCTCTCTCCTGGAGTCTGGAGCCTTTTCAGCCTCTTTCCTTGGAGCTGCACTGGCATTCTGCCCTGGGAGAAAAAGAATGTGTGAGCAGGGCTTGAGGAACAAACAGGTCACTCCATCATATCCACTTCTCACTCCATTTGGAGGGAATTCCTGAACTATTTCAAAGTGGTGAAGCCAACCCCACCTGCCCAGCCATACACCTCCCTGTGGCATGGCCAGACCTGCTCCTGGAAATGGCAACAGAGCAAAATTATTCTGGGGATCCCTTATAGCATCTTCTGGAGCTCCTTGATCATTTAAAATGGAGAAATGTGTCAGAAGGTCACTAAGGAATGAGGAAAAGGGGCATGAAGGTCAACAGTAAATCAGGTTTTGAAGGAGCAAAAGCATCTTAGATGGGTAAACCAACTCTGCTGGCCTGAAATGGGTAATTCTAAAGTTCAGATTTCTCACCCCTTAATAATAAGAGCAGACAAGGGGCGGGGTGTGCATTTCCTAACAGGAAAACAATGTCCAAAAATACTATCTAACCTGAAACAACACTTAAGAGAGCACAAGAGCCATGTAGGAGGTCTGTAAAAGGTAGGAGCAGCTTGGAACATCCTGCTAAATGCCAAGTGAACTTTATTTACAATATTATTCTCTCATTTCTGATATGCTTTAGAGAAAAAAGTTCTGGTTTGCATATCACAGGCATGCAAATATGGATGAAGGATATGATAAGAAATTTATTTAAATTAATCTGCCATGTATTTTGGTATCTGGATCTTTAAAAGTCCTTTATTGGATGATAAAGATAATTAGGTTTCAAAACACAGGCTTCATTCAATTTGCTGGAAGGGAAAAAACTTGGGTGTGCATTCTATAATCAGTACTTATTGCATATCCTAGAGCTTTCTTATATTTCCACAGAAGCATTCTCTCTCTTCTTAAGGAGGCATAGAAATAACACATCCATTTACTCCTATTATTTTCTCAATTACTTCCTGTGGAAACAAGTTTCTGTGAAACCATTCTAATGGTTTCAGGACAAGATAATTACTAAAGATTCTGCTTTATTCAAGTATCATCAAAATAGAAAAGAAAATGGGAAAACAAATAAAAAGAAACAGTATGGCTTCACACATGAAAAGTATTTAAAGCCTTCCAGGAAACTGGCTTGTTTTTTTAAAGAAAGGATTAGTATTGACTATTCTTTGTCCTCTAAAGAAAGACTTCTAAGCTGTCCAATGATCCCACTCATTTCCTTGTGAGAAACACAAAAAATTCCCAGCTGTTCTCAGGAAAACCCATAATAAAATAATAAATGAGCCCATGAGCTTGAAGATAAATTCTGGACAGAGTGAGATTAGAGGGATGCACACAGAGATTACGCTGAGTACTCTCTGTTTCTGTAGAAAAAACCAGACTGTCCACAGAGGGAGTGTACACATTACACCAAGAACAAAACGAAACAGTTTCTTCATACCTGAATTCATACTGACGTAATCTTAACTCACACTCCTTAACTGGCTCCTTTTCATTAACTCTGGACAAACAGGAAGCCCAGCAGACCTGTGCTCAACCCCCACTTTTCCCAGCTCAATCTCTAGTAAATTGTCTGCCTTCATCTGGTTTCTTTCACATCCATCTTGATTTAATTTATTGACTTTCGTGTTTTGTTTTGCACAATCCTTGCTGAAAATTCTGAATTACCATCCCTCCCACCTACAGAGAGTGATCCACTGTGCCAGGCAAGCACAAAGAACATTGGTTTGCCCCAGGAGAACTTCCAGTCAGTGAAGAAATAAAACAGAATGGGTTTTTATTAAACATGGAGGGTACCTGCACTATTCAGTCCTGTTGCCAAGTGGGATCCTCCTTGGTTCAGGTGGAGCCCAGGGTTCAGCTGAGCACACGAGGCCTTGGAGAATGTACTTTTCTGCTGGCTCTGTTTTTCTTCTGTTAAATGAAATCAGTCCATTAAGAATGAATTTAGGGAAGAATGAACATGGAATGGTGCATTTCAATGTATGCCATCCTGTGCTGAAAACACCTGAGCAACCCACAGAAGCTGAGGCTGCCCCATCCCTGGAAGTGTCCAAGGCCAGGTTGGATGGGTCTTGGAGCAACCTGGGATGGTGGAAGGAAGGTGTCCCTGCCCATGGCGAAGGGTGGCACAGGATGAGCTTTAAAAGTCCCTTTCAACCCAAACCAGTCTGGGATTCCACACAGATTTATTTCTCTGATGATGAGCTAACACCCCACTGTTTCAGAACTTTACTGTTCCAGGATTTCACAGATTTGACAAGTTCTGTGAGGACACAATCACCCTCTATTCACAATTCTGCTGGCACTATGTGGGTAGCAATGAAGACACACACAAAGTTGTTTAATTCCCCAGAGTAAATGATTTAAGCAGATCAGTAAAATCCCCTTTTGAAACAAAATGACACCATTACCAACTCTGCAGAAACCAATGCTCGGGCATCTGCACAGCTCAAGGGAAGGCAAGAGGATCATGAAGAGCAGAGACTTAGCTCAGTATTGATTAAATTGAACTTCCTTGCATTTCTACATCTCAGACACATCCTGCTCTATGACTGGGTGAACAAGGACATTTGTCCTTCAAATGCTACAACTGAACCAAGCCCTTACCCATTCTCTTGGCCAGGATCTCCCTCTCCTCCCGTGGGAGGCTGTGCTCAGGTTTGTAGCCACAGCCCACTCCAGTCAGATTGCAACATGCTTCATCAAACTGCTTTTTATGCTGGGGTCGGACAAACTGGTAAAAATCTTGCATCAGAGAGAGGGAAAAGGGGGAAAAAAAGAAAGAAGGAAAGAAAAAAAAAAATCAATCCACAACAGGCAATAAATGCTACCGAAAGCTACAACAGCGGAAGTTCAAGGTTAGATGCAAAGGTGCAACTAAATAAAATCTAAATGTTTTTATCTAATATTTATACAATAAGCACACTTACAAATTACACAAAGGTCAGCTATCATGCAAACATTGAGCAATATTATCACCAGTAAGTACAACCTCATTTTTTCACAGTAAACATAAAGTAACTGACCTCTCAGTGAAAAAGCCCTTGAGGTGCCTCAGACACAATGAGATCCAAGTAACTGCTAGGCTGATACTTCAAATAACTGATGAACTGTTATCTATACACCTCATGTTACTTACTCACCACAAAATGCTGACCAACCAGAACCCTAAACATTAAAACAACTTTAGGTTTCAGGTGTCTGACAGTTTTCAAAACTAGATTTAGACTTTGATTTGATGAGCAAATATTTTCTCATTTATGTAAATCATAGCAAACTGGGAAACCAAGTGACTGAACTTCCCGTTCTTTAACCTTAGAATTTCCCTGAAACAATTTACAAGATGCGTAACTATGCATTTATTATTTCCGTTGATGAAAAAGTCACAGAAAAATCTGTCCTTTTGTTCACACGCTGAGAGGGAAAGGAAAAATTGCACAGAATTAAATGTTACTAGAAGGAATACTGTTAAACTAGAAGGAATATTGGTGGGAATTCAGTTCCTATCAGTACAGTTGTTAAAAGGCAATAAAAAACCAGCCGATGCAGTAACTATCCATGTTTGCCCAGATCCTTCATTTTATACCCACAATTATCTAAACAGAAAATTTCTCTCTATATTCTATCTATTTACTGCTTTAGCACCAAACCCTTATGAAGGCATCTCTCCAACTCACACAACCACACTCGTAATCTCCTAAACTACCAGGAATAAGTCACTGTACTTTTAGACAAGGCTTAAAATAACACAAACTTCCATGGAATATGATTTTCTTCAAGTCAAGATGTGAGCTAACACATGATAATCAGATGGATGAGAATCTTCCGTGTTATCTGGGAATATGAAGTGATGAATCATCTTAATTGAGCTGTACTTCACATCTAAAACATTTCTGAAGTATCCAAGCCTGTTTAAAAGATGAAAGCCACGTCTACAAATACACCAGGGATGTACAAACACTCTGAAAGTACCTCGCAGCAAGACGTGCTTTTTTTCATCTTCTACAAAGAGAGAGCTCATCTGGGACAGCATGGCATGGAAGTCATCTGTCTTCTTGTACTGCTGCAGAGCCTTGGAGAAGAGCTCGTAGTTCTGCTGGCTCAGGGTGTCCTTCACCGTGGCGATGTAAAACGTGGCCCGCGCCTTCTTGGGCTCCGCCGGCTCCGCTCTCCACTCCTGCTGCAAGGCAGGAAACGCCTCTCAGTAAAAAGCAGCACGTGAGGGGTTAATTTCAGCTGGAAGCAATACATAGGATAATGAAAGGAATCATAGAATAGCTGAGGTTGGAGAAATCCTCTAAGGTCATCCAGTGCAATGGTCCACCCAGCAGCACCACCCTCTCCACTAGACCATGGATGTTTTCACCTAACGGGGTGTAGTTATGGCAGTCACCCCCGTAATCCATGCATTATTCACCTTGCCCACTGACAAAACAGACAGCTTCAGGAAAAATTCCTAGAGAAGGCAGCCAAGTATCATTGCACAATTCTATTCTTAGGAGAAGGGTTAATAAAATTATATTTATTCCAAAACTGGAGGCTGAGCTGACTCATCATGACATCAGATAGCAACAAACTGCAAACACAACCTTTTGCATGAACCTGTTCCATTCCTTCTATCTTCTCTTGGATATTATCGGCTTTGGGATCAGTTTTGTTTGCCAGGTGCTTGGCAGATTGACAGACGGGGAACATCCAGTTAGGACAGCACCTTGGACAACTACTGGCATTCACATCACCCTGGGAATTCTCCTGAATTTATTGTGACTTAAGCAATTAGCTGCATAATGAGTTAACTGGTTTTGGAGACAGGACAACACAGTAACGCACAGCTGCAGAGTTTACACACAACCATGGCCCACCTCACGGGGGTAGGATGTGATCCCTTACCCCAAACTGGTCAGCTCAACAATTTGAGGCTCTACCAGAGCAGCTGGACTTGCTGATCATTGTAGGCCCCTGCCAACTGAACTATTCAATTTTAATCAAAAAGAACGAAACCAAACACCACCCTGGTCAAATTGTTCACAAAGGAATCAGTGTCAGAAAACAATTCTTTTCACCTACCACCCCATGTGGACCTGTGCTTGATTTGGTCTGGGATGTCTGGATTTGGGAAAGAGCATGACAAACAGTTTTCATATGTGCATAGATGAATATTTACAACTTGGAGAAAAAACACACTTGTTCTAGCATCAGTTATCTGTCTGCCTGGAAATTTCCAATTCAAATTAAAGCAATCTATAAATCAAAGGGATGGCACAGACACAGGGAACCACATACTGTATTGCTGACTAGCTTTATTTTCTTCCTTCCTCCTTTCTGCTCATCTGTTAATCTCTTCTCATACTGAAGGGAAAGTGTGGACAGACGATGTGCCTGTGAAGATGAAAGAAAGTAAGGTACAAAAAACGCTTTTCAGAGTTATTGCCTGTTTAATTTACGTATTTCCAGCAGTAAAACCTGGTAACCCAATTTTGACACCATTAAAGAAAGCTAAACAAGTCAACCTAAATTATTGTAACAGAGCCTGGGCACATACCTGTTTCTAGAGGGTATAACTGGACAACTCAGAGACCAAACTAGAAGAAATTAAAGACAAAATTGGTCTTGAGGGTGCAAATTCCTGGCTAAGCAAAGCTGGACTCATAGCAGACTGTTCCAGGGCAGCCTGAGAATGTACACAGACTGTGTGTAACCAGTGGTTCACACTCCCCTTCACTTTCCTGCCTGAAACTCCCTGTATGTAAGGGAGTGAAGAATTGGAATATAGGCAGCAAGTCAAATATTTAAGATACATGCAGTAAATCAGAAAAATTATCAAAATCATCTTCTTAGTCCTGTGCTATGTAAAGGCAGCACCTTGAAAAGCATGATTCAGTAGAAATAAGACTTCCTAGACATGAGGTGTAACTGACAAAGAAATCTGATTACAGGGAACTGTTAATACTTAAATGGATTGAGAAATTATTACTTGTATTGTGAATTTTTGAGGTGACAAAGCAAATTCTTTCAGAATGAGAGCAGCTAAACTTTCATTATTTAGGGATCAAGAGTGCAGTGTAACTTTGATTAAAGGAAAAATGATAACATAGATACTATGCTGGATGGTGAAGACAGGAAATTACATCAACCCCATCCTCAGTCCAAATGCAGTGCTCAGTGCTGGACTCAGACTGAAAGCTGGCTGCCTGAGAGCCACTGCCTGTCTCAAGACTACACTCACCAGACTGCTGGGATCAGGTCACCAATTTGAGAGCAGCACAGGGTGACCCCAGAGCTCTCCACAAGCCTCAGACAAGCAGCAATGCCAAATACACAAATCGGAAGTGGACCTGAGCAACTGTCAAGCTATTGGGTCTATCAGCTTACCTGACTCCAGGAAATGCTGAGCTCTGCCAAAAGCACTGCAGCTGTGTTAGGAATATTCTGTAGCTGAGTTACCAAAGTCCCTGGAAATGTGCCAGGCTTTCCAAAGAATAGGTTTTGGTGTCAATGTCATGGCCACCCAATGGTGACACAGCTCATTTTCCATTTGCCTGCACACAAGTTAAATATTTGCTGCCCTTTGTACATTCCTTCTGTTCTGTACGTGTCTCCATTCATGTCCTTGGGCCTACTTGGATATTCCCCAGACACTCCCACATTTACACATTTTACCTCAAGCATTCTTCCCCTGAGGAAAGTACTTAAGAATGCTGCAATAGGCATTGCTGAATGGGTCTGCAAGCCAGCAGTAAAATACTCCAGCCAAGTAAAGGCAGCCACCTCTCCAACTGCTGCAAACAGGGATTTTGGGAAAGTAACACAGGTTAATTACTGATGTATCAAAAATACCAATCCGAGAGGAAAGAAAATTAACAGCACAGAAGCAGCCTTGTTATCTTGTGATAGAGGATTTTTGATTCAGATAAAATATTCCATAAGTCAGGAATATTCTTTCTCTGGGGCAAATCAAAGATTTTCATGTGAAAATGCAATTTCTAATCCGTAAACCCTCTCCCACCCTTTTTTGAATTCAATATCTGGTCTCATACCAAGCGCTGACACAGGCTCCACCCAGGACAAATCATATATTTACAAACCTCTTCTCTGAGAGCTCCTTGCTCCTCAGAAAGTGTGGTTAACTTCCAGGAATCTCTGGTCAGCAGCCTTGGAGCACAGAACAAGCACATACCTGTTGATCATCTACTCGAAAGTGGCAAGGAAACCCTTTGACTAATTTAGTTATGAGAACTTGCAGTTAGTGGTGCTGATTACAGTGAGCTTTTCTTGAAAGAGGGTTGAGCTGGTTCTCTGGATGCCAATTTAGAGTCTGCAATTTTTACTTATAAGGAAGTATTTTGCCATTACCTTTTCCTCTCCTGGCAAATCAGTTTCCTCCTCTGCATCTTCACTGCTCTTCTCACTGCGCTCCAAGGCATCCAAGAGCCCAACACATTTTCTTCGGGGTGAGACAAACTCTTGTTCATATTCCACACACAGGCTAGGTGCTCCATCTCCATTTACTGCCATCACAGCAGAACACAGGAGACAAATTCACATTCCACATTCTCTCCTGCATTTTTTTAATTTAGTGATAGCTCTCCATCTTACAAAGCAACCCACAAATATGTGTTGATGAATTAAATAATCTTCCACCTCTTGCAAAATTGCATTATATATTTAGTAAGAAGACTGCTGTTATACTTCACTTCCAAAATTGCTCAAGCATTTGTTACCACAACCTGGCAGACTGCTCTCAAACTTTTCCTTAAATCACTTAACCCCAAAATGGCTTAGGATCAATGGGAAAAAGTCCTACTGCAGCAGCTGTGTTCAATTATTTTAGATTTATGGATTTTCCCAAAACTGAGTTCCAAAGTTTGTAAGAGATTTTGGTACAAAATATGATTTATTATTTTTAAACAGAGCAAGTTTTTTTAGAGCCTACAATTCTTATAGTATCAATACCCATAAGAAACAGTCACCAAGGTCCCAAATTACATATCCTCACTAATCAGAATCCAGGTTTCTAATACAAGAATTTTGATCTGTAAGTAGGGTTAAATTAGTATCAGCTTTATATTTCTGTAAGGCATTACCTTCAAAATGTATTTCCACTACTTTGTGAAATTACTCCAACAGTCAGTTACTAAGGAAAGTCACTATTTTGATAAGAATGGGAGTATATTATGATCACTACGACTACAGGGGAGTTTGACGTTACAGCTGATGCAATGCAACTGAAAATCTCTATTAAACAGGAAATGCAGTTTCATCCCTTCACCTCATTCACCCACATTCCAGCTCATCCTTTGAGATGGATCTGGCAGTCAAGTGTATGGAAGGTAAATAAACTGGTTCAGAAAGCTCAGCTGCTCACTCTGCAACTGCACGAAAGATGGACTCAAATCAAAGGAAGGAGCAAAAAGTGCACAGTTGGAAACTGAGAGGGGAAAAAGTGGTGGCCAAAGTAATCCCTTTGAACAATAACCAGCAATCACACTGGCTGTTACCAGGCTTTATAAAGCCTTACCTATCAGTAACAACTGGCTTAAACTCAATGTGAACTCATCCTTACTTCTAACTGATTAGGAACCACAATTTTAAACAAACTTCACTGTTCTGTTCCAAACCAGAAAGCAGCCTAGAGTGCTGAAATGACATGAGATCTGACATGATCTGACATGAAAAATGCTTTATTCTTTAGCATTAGCTACCCACGAAATTTTAAATATGGTTTTGTTCTCATGTCCTTCTTGTTTTCTTAGATTACTGAGTAAGAGTCATCTATACAACAGGATGGAATGAGGACATATGGAAGCCAGTGCTAGGCAGAAAGAGACTTCTAGTTCTTATTTTCCAAACTATCTGTGATACTCCACCAAAAACTTCTCCTCTGTGGGACACTTTTGTTGGCCCCATCTACCTCTTTTCTCTGCAATTTTCTCTGCAATTGCAACTGTTTTCTCCATTGCAATTGCAACTGTTTTCTCCATTTTCTAATGCTTAACTATGTCCCTTCTGACCAGACTTTTACGTCAGTCTTTGAGCTCTCCTTGCTTTCTCTCCCATTTCAGATTCTAGCCTCTTGATCCTCCTTGTCATGGTTCAGCTTAAAACAAAAAGGTGCATCTGTGTGGACTCAAACATTACCTTTCCTTTTCCTCTTCAAACTTGGAACATGATCATCCAGGTTTTTAGCTTTTTGCAGGGAGAGAATCTGCTCAGATGAAGTAGATGGTGCTGCAGTGCTTTCACTTAGGGAACCAGCATGTCCAGGAGGGCACTGAGGCAGGGGTGGGGGCATCTGCAAGCAGTTTACAAAGTGCTACAGTAGGCAAAGGCCACTTTTCCATTCCATCTGTGACCAAAAATCTCAGCAACAATCCAAAGACATCTCCTTTTCCCCAAATAACCTTTGGTAGCAAGACTGTTACACACTCTGAGTTTATGGGCTTTTGAAAAAAAGGATCAAACAGCTCCCAAGTGACACAGCTGAAGGAGGCTTAACTCTAAGTGACCTGGTACCAGAAAAAGGATCACGACCTGCTAAAGAACAATCACTTCCTAATGCTATCCCTGCAAAAACAGCTCCTTCTGACAAAGCACATTGGTTTGTGGTTTTGATTTACCATAAAACTGTCACTTCTGATCAGAAAAGACCACCAAGTCCTGTAGCATCATCCATATATAACTAATTAGCCTGAACAACTTGTATTTGGCTAAAGTATCTTCCAGGAAGTTGTTCAAGTCTGTAAATGAAATTTTTAAGTACTTATTTTAATCTTAACCTCTGTTTTGGGAGCAAAGAATTTCTCATTCTGGCTTCCAGCCCATTTCTTGCTATGACCTTCTCCAGTGAATTAGAAGCCTTTTTACAATATTACTTTTTAAATCAAGGAACTATTACAGACAACATCAGCTTCCTAACACTAATAGAGAAGCTGTTTCAGTAAAGATGACCCAGTGTTGAACTGCAATAACAACTGATGGTTTGTATTACTCTTTATTACTAGTCAGCTTCAATTTAAATTTTGGGGTATGATCCTTCCACACACATAACCTCTCCCTGAGACAGAAAGTCTCTGGATGCCAATATCAGTTCCAGCATCTGCACACCAGCCAATAAATACACATTTATTTAGGAGGAACTGGAAGAGGAAGTTATTTTTGTGATCTAACCTAATGAGTTGCCCAGCATAAGAACAACATCCTGTCCCAGATCACTCATGGGGAAAGATGAGGCATACCTCCTTTCCAGTAAATCTTCCAGTATTTAGAAGTGACAAGTGACTCCATGTTGGGCAGGCTTGTGAGGAGCAGAGAGCTGAACTCAGTGATCCTTAAGCATCCCTTCCAATTTGAGATCAGCTGTGATTCTGTCACATCTCCCACCTAGCTTAGCATTCCCCATTTCCAACACTATTCAGGAAAGTGATTGTTCATTTTGTGGGGTTTTTTCAAAGACACTTACAATTTCTTGAGCAACACGGAAGAAGAGGGAGACACTTCTGACCGCATGCCCGAAGTTGTCATAAACGTTCACGTAGGGACGGACCCATGAAGGCAGTTTGCCTCTGACATCACAAGTTGTGAACCTGGGCAGAACGGGAAAACCTGAGAATTATTTGCCAGGTTGGGCTACATTAATTAAAATAACCCTAGATGACTACCTGTTTTAGGCTGCAATGCAAAATGTGGCCAGGGGATGTGTATTCTATTGCCATCTGCTAGAACCAGGTGGGGCAGTTATCTTCTGTTAAAGCCAGGTGGGGCAGTTTTCTTTATCTCTTCCACCCATCCTCCCTCCAGGGAGATCTGTTCATGGGCCATTGAGTCTCACTGCATGACTGATAAAATTACACCATCCCATTGTGAGATGCTCCACCCAGGGGGAGGAGCCAAGCATTCTTACCTGGATATAATCTGACATTTGGAACACCACAGGCAGCCTTTTCCCACTGGATTACCAGAGGAAGACCAGGCCCATCTATACCACCACTGGACCTTCAGAGGAAAACTCCATCCTTCTACAGGATCACTGCTCCAACAGAACCACACCTGTCACTGCAGGAGGGCTGCAGCCACCATTTAATGGGACTGCTGCCACCACCCTGGCCCACAGGGTGTCAGGTCATATTCTGTTACTGTTGTTTTGTATTACTGCATTTTTAGCAGACACCTGTCTTTTCAAACCAAGACACTATCCAAAAGGACAAGAGAGGAGCAGCAACACAAATAATGACATAGTAGTGCAGTAAATATAGTGGGGTGATACCTTCACTCAGGAGAAAGGGCTTTGCTGATTCCATGTACTATCAATTAAACTCCTGTTGCCTATAATACATATATTCTACTAATCAGCATTACAGAAATGTATATTAATGCAGTATAATGTTAATATAGGATATGACTATAAATAGTATTGTTTCAGTAAGATAATCTGTCCTCATTTCCACTCATCTTCTCTCAAAACACTTCAGTGCTGCTGACTGCCATCTCAAATGAAAGATGGAGAAAATGCAAAACCATAAGTTGTTGTCACATAATTTCTCGTAGTATTACAAACATGAATTCCAAAAATTGGTTTATTTTCCATTAAAACCATTAATCTCCTTCTGCAGCTCCAAGACTACATAGATGGAGAGCAGAAGATAACAATCCAGTTAGCTTCCTGAAGTAGTGCAATATTTCTATAACCTGTTATATAAATTAATTTTATTATTATGAACAGTAGCCTTTTCCAAACAGCAACATCAGCACATTTATATTCAAAATACCAGCACTTATGTTGGGATATAAAGCTGTTGATGCCCCAAACCTGGAAGTGCTCAAGACCAGGTTGGACAGGGCTTGGGGTGGTGGAAGGTGTCTCTGCCCTTGGCAGGGGATTGGAATGAGATAAGCTTTAAGGTTTGTTCCAACCCCAAATATTCTGGGCTTCAGTGAGCCAGGGTTTACCTGTGGTCACACAGGAAGATGGCCCCATAGTCCTGGCGGTGCCTGATGACCCGGCCGATGGCCTGGTTGACAGCCCGGGACGCTTGCTGACTGTACCACTCACGCCCAGACAAATACTGCAAGGGGCAGGAGGAAGAATAAATATTATTTACCAAGTAAAATGTATTCTCTGTGCTGTACTGTCATTATTTTTTTCCTAGAGAAATAAAAAGTGAAGCACAGATGTTGGGTAATATCAACCAGATGTACTGACAAATCTCAAAGAGCTGAGGAAAACCAAAGACGGGTGGGCTCAAAAGTCACACCTGATTTCCAGAGCACAGAAAACTCAAGCAGCAATGTCCAGCTGGAGAGGCTATTTCCTATATGGTGCACTCAGAGCCTTGGAAGTACAACAGACTCACCATATTCTTTAAGACCTGCAGAACAGACTCGTTCATTCTTGTGCCTGAAGCAATAGAACACCAAACCCAAACACTCCGACACACACCACCACACTTCCAAAACAATAATTCCCAAATCAGCCAGCACAGGCCATTCTTCCTGCCCATGCTCTCTCTGGATGAAAAACATCCCTCAGAATGAGAGATGGGTAACACACATATAAAGATTTTGTAAAGTTTAATTACAACCTTTATTGGGGCTTATATTTAAGACTGTGCCAGATTTTGGAACTCTCAACACTATTAAAAAAAGGTGGAATTTGTGACAAATTCCCAAGGCTGTTTGAATTTTTGATATTCATGGTCCCATGAGGTTGAGAGGATAACAAAACCCAAAACCCATCAGGACAAGAGGGAGAAGCAACGACAAGAACATGCAAACAGCCAAGAGTGAGAAGCTGCCCAGTCTCACCTGTGCACCTGC
Organism: Hypocryptadius cinnamomeus; assembly: GCA_013400635.1. Lineage (NCBI taxonomy): Eukaryota > Metazoa > Chordata > Aves > Passeriformes > Zosteropidae > Hypocryptadius > Hypocryptadius cinnamomeus. The sequence goes on along the minus strand of VYZP01010509.1, from coordinate 63,490 downwards.
ACCACTTCTCCTCATCTCATCCAGGAATTGCATCTTTAAAATGACTCTGGGCTCCATACGAGGGGGAAATGGAAGCCCAGTAATGATGACTCCTCGTCCATTAATGTCTGCAAAGTCCAAGCCTTCACTGGCCTGCAGGGGCAGAGTTTTCCATCCTCAATGGAGTTTGCAGTGACATTTCAGAGCAATTCAGCAGTTGTTGGCCCTTTTTCTCCATTCAATTAACTCCCCGGCCAAGTGTAGTTTATCAATAGTGTCAATGAATAATTTCAACTAGATTTTTTTTTTCTTTTATTACCAGGAGTTTAAACTCGGCTTTTTCCTCTGCCAAAGCACAGCTCAGCCAACCCTGTTAACAGCTGTGCTGTTCCTGGATAAGATCAGCTGTATCGAGAACATGTCAACACCTTTGTTTAAACCTTCCACACCCTGGGTTGTTGACAAGATATAACAACATAGCAAACCTTCTCTGACAGTAAAAATTAACAGAATCACTTCAAAGTAATAACAGAAAGCCATCAGATTCACCATGCCCAGCAGCTGTGCTGTTGACATCCCATCAAGTATCTGTCACTCATGTCCCCTGTACATGCTCACTGTGCTGGCAAATCACTATGTGAAATGAATAAAGTTGAACAGACTGAAAAAAAAATTAAGGGAAAAAAAAAAAAAAGCTGCTTTGTTTTTCAGCTGAATCAATTCTCCAAATCCCAAATGAGCAACGAGATTTGAGAGAGCTATGTCTTTTCTTCACTCCAACAGCCTCTTTGGAGACTGGGACCAAAGCTGCAAAAGAAGTTGTATCTTCTCCTGGTAAACAGCAGCAAAACGGTTTGAAGAGCAATTTCACAAATATTTCCACTGACAAACATAAGTCAATTTACCAGCACTGGAAGATGCAAAGGAAAGGCCATGAAACGTGTCCAGAGAACACAAAATTAATAAAGTGTTTCAAAGCTAAGCATTATGTTTGGTTTGCAGCAGTGTTGTTTTAACTTGCTTCACTACAGTTCTCCAGAACAGCTGTTCTCATCTAATGGGCTGTTTTCAGTGAGCAGCCAACATGAAATGCAAGTATGATGCTCATCCACTTCAGAGAAATCAAAATGCGTCCCTTCAATAAAAACAGGAGTGAATCATACAGAAATGTGACCTAATTTTGAAAAAGCTTTAGAGCACTTATTTTTTCCCCACATATAATTAGTCAAATAATAAGAAATGTATTTAAATCCAAAATGAAGGTTTTTTCCTATCAATTATATAATCTGATCTCAGATGAAACAAATTCTCAGTTGCATTACCTTTCCTCGACACACTGCCAAAAAAGCAGCTCCATTGGACTTAGGACAGGCGACTTTATCATAGTAGGCATCAATAACCTAAAATATAAACAAGTTTAAGAGAAAGAATGGTATTACCCTGTACTAACTAAATTTGACTTGTACACTAAGATCTAAACTGTGATTAATTTGGCTTAGTATAATTGTCTTTACTTTTAACTAATTGCAAGTGTGAGAAGCCATTTTCTCAGCAAAATCCTTCTATCACTGTGAAACCCAGAACACATCTGGGTAAGCATAAAAAAATTCAGATACTTCTGATAAGATGGACCATCCTATGTTTCTGCAGATTGCTAAGTAAAATAGACAAAACAGGAAAGCTATTATTAGACAGTAATTATTCCAAGAAGCAAACAGAATGGCTATAAATAAATAGGATGACACTGTACAATTCTTAAACATCCAAAGCAGGATGAGCTGGGAGGAAAAGTCCTACAGAATATTCACAAATGCTGACTACTGAAGTGACAGCTTTCCACCATCTCAATTACTCAGCACTTGTGTATGTTAGCTGCTGTTACGTCAACAGATTTAAATGAAGACTGAACCCTGCATGGCCAGACAAGAGAGGAAAAGGAGGATGCACAGGAAAACTACACTTCAAAGCAGCAGTCAGAGTTTTACTTTCATCCCAGTGTGAAAACTGGGGTGTTTCACACCCAAGCACACCTTAGAGAAGGTCATTAAACATAGAAACAGTTTCTGAAAATGGTAGAGGTACGTAAAGCAAATAATCAACCTCTGAAAAGCTTCCTTTGTTCCTGGGTTCCACAAACATTGGCTTCACTTCCTCTATTCTTTTGGCAAAATCATGCTCCTGTTGGAAAGAGAAGGAGCAGGTCAGAAATGCCAAGTGTGCTCACACCTCAAGAACAGAAACGTTCAGAAATGATCACTACACTTCCCCACCACAGCCTGCTCCTCTCCTGCCAAACACAGGAAGAGATGGAAGCAGAAACATGCAACCCCCTGAGAGCACTAGCAGTGATTCCTTGCAGTTGGTGCACCTCAGACATCAGGCAGATGGGAGAGTTGCAGTACTCACCTCCCAGTCCCACTCCCCAGCATGAAATCTCTGCCCCTGCCTTTTCAAGCAGCATTTAAACCAGAACTGTTCTAGCAAATCTCACCAGAGGCATTCAACTCAGGAGCACAGAAGTACCAGAAGTTACAGTTGCAATGGTTGCAAATTAAAAATAAAGGAGAAATGCTCATATTGGGATTTTTTCCTCCCAAGTATTGAAACACAGAACCAATACTAATTCAGAGGTTTAATAAAGAAAGGTATAGTGAACTAAATAAAATGTGACATCAGATGGAATAATATATTAAGATTCTTTTGGGTTTGGTTTGTGCAGCACTGCACTTCAGTATAATGTCAACAAAATAAAAGAAGCCTTACCTGAGATTTTACATTCCAGATTTTTTAATTTACTTATTAACAAAGAATTTTTCATAGAATCCCAGAATGTTTTGGGTTGGAAGAGACGTTAATAATCATCTAGTTCCAATCCCCTGCCACGAGCAGCGACCACTTCCGCTAGAAGTTTTTTTAAGTAACGTGGTTAAATGGAATAACTACAAGCTGCCTGATGCAAGTAACCAAACCACCTAACAAAGGCAGAGCAATGAACATACTCTCCAATATTCCAGGCTCTTATCCATGACAGGATACGATGGGAAGAACACCAACAGCCCATGTGGCACAACTCTCACAAGGTTGCCTGCAGGGAGAGAAGACAAGTGTGCAGCTGAGGGCATTTTCATCCTGGGATGAAGAACATGGACTGCAGAGGAAAAACAACAACGTGGCCTCCTTCCAAAAGATTTTCTACTTTCTTTACATGAATTATTTTGTATTAGAAGTTGTTCCATTTCTTAAAATAATTTGATAATCTTGTCAAGGTATAAGCTTTAACACAGAAGTGAAACTAGCTTTCATTTCTCCTCCACATCCTTCAAGCATTTCTAGATTCTTTTCAATCATGTTAGCCAAGCTACACAGATGATCTTCTTCTTTTATTCTGTCCTTATGTGTTATGACTTTTCAATTCTATTATATTTATAAAACATTACCAAAACAATAAATGCTGTCTTCAGGCAGGCATGACACCGTTTAACATATCACAAAAAATTGCACTGATTCCCTGTGATCCTCAATTGCTCTGCTCATCCTTGGCTGCATCATCTGCCGGTACTGATTTCCTAGTTTGAGCCACTTTCTGACAGTGTTTAGGAACCACATTTTTGACCCAAACACAAACTCCTGACAATAAAAATGAAGTCTAGACTGGGAAATATGAAGCCAGGGACTCAATTTTGTGTGCTATTGCAGCAGCCAGCTGCCTTGAACAAGCAGAAACACAGAAAACCTGACAGCAGCGAGCTATGCACTGCAGTCCTTTACCTTTCTCTTACTGCATGTTCTTTAGCATTGCCCTAAATTTCCAAAAATCCTGGGCATGAACCCATTTCTGAAATCCACACACTTCACTTACCAATTGTTTTCCCCAGAGAAGATAAATAATCCTCTGAAAACCTACAAAGAAGAAAAATCAAATAACACCATTGCATTCCCTTTTCTATGTTTTTCATCCACACTGACTTCCTTTGACATTCATCTAAAATAAGATTTCCAGACTCCCATCTGTTCTCCCTCCTGTGGCAAGCACCAACACCAAGGACAAGAATTAGTAATACCTTGACTACATTTCATTAATACTATGAAATATTCTTATTGATAGCTCTGAAGATGACCTAAGCTTCAATATTTCAAAATGCACAGGTAGAAATGAGCAGCCATGTGAGTAGCAACACACATGAGAGTTCTGCCAGGAAGTCTGCCAAGCCTGACTAACATTACAATGATTTAAAGTAATAATTTATGAATTAGGTGTGGTGTTGCGACAGGGTTTGGTTACTATGGTTATAATATAGTAAATAATTTTGTCTTTGGCTGAAGAAGTCCTGCTCTCCAATGGGCCATATTTATGTTCTTCCACATCTGACTGAAAATTCCCCTCTTCTCTCATACCTCTGTGTTCCTTTTTTTTTTAGTGCCCTGTACTTTTGTGCACTGTTTTCCCAGAAAATTTTTATATGCAGGGAAAAAACCTACATATATACCTTTATAAGACATACAAATACCAGTATCAACACAGAGATGTTGTCAAAACAGAGTGAACACAATGAATCCCTTTCCTTCAAAAAAATCCCCATGTTCTAAAGCCCTGGAGGGGTGGAATCCCCAACCTTACTTCTTTAAAAGACAGCATCTTCAACAGAAATACACTGAAATGGCACACTAAAACTTCTGAAAACGAGAAATGCAGTCTGAGGGTTTTCCAGATTATGACTTCTCTGTAAAAATCCATTACAACTACTGAGTCCCCTTCCAGTTCTATGGAACTTTTGGCCTTTGCTGGCAGCAGAAGCACTGCCAACTCCGAACAACAGACAGAAAGAGACAAAGTGATGGAAGACCAGATGAGCAAGAAAAATGATGATGAAAAGCTTGATAAATATTTGGACATGTTTTCCTTAAGAAGGCAACCCAGAGGTGAAAGAGGCTGGGCATGGTGACAAGCTTTAAATGTAAAAATAGTTATTGCAAAGGCCAGTCATGCTTCAAGTCAATTAAGCCTTCAGCAAAAAAAAATTTGGATAGGATTCAGTGCAGCTCCTCAGGGATGGTTGTGGGTGCAGGTCCCAGCTGAGGCTGGTGAGGGCCATCAAGGACTATCAGTGCCTTGGTACCTGATCCCTTACAGACCTTCAATAGGAGTGGTTAAAAGGTGTTGTTATTCAGCATTTATCCAAGAAAATCACTAGAGATCCCTTACTTAGCTAGCATACTCCTGTTAACAGAACCCAAAACACTGGAGCCCTAAACTGCAAAGCAGGATTCCACATGGAAGTTCATTACCTTCTTTCATAGGTGGAAGTAAGCACAGTTCCATCAGGTCCCTTTGGAATGATCCCAACCCAGAGCTGGTGTTTATCAATTACATGAGGATTCTCCAGGCAAACAGGAAAAGGGCTGGAGAAAAAAAGAGGAAGATTCCAGTCATACCCATTATATTATATATCATTCCCTACCAGTTCCAGAATCATAGAATCATAGAATGGTTTGGTTGGAAGAAACCTTAAAGCTCATCTCATTTCACCCCCTGCCATGGGCAGGGACACCTTCAACTATCCCAGGCTGCTCCAAGCCCCATCCAGCTTGGCCTTGGACACTTCCAGGGATGCGACAGCCACAGCTTCTCTGGGCAAACTGAAGACTTTAAAATCCTGAGACAAAACCACAGCAGATTGTGCATTTTTCAGGAATGGCAGTGTTCCCACATCCAGGTACTCACATCTGCATTTCCATTGTAAATGATGAGAGGGGGGAGAGTGTCCCACTGGTGAGGATGATTGTCCTGACTCCCTGTCGAACGAGCTCGTGCATGCTGTACCCAGGGCTGAAACACCAATAGCTTAAAGTCTTCCCTGCATTAAATAAAGAGAAAACACTAAGAAATCAGTCAAAGTGGAAAAACTAGACTATGACCAGCATATGGCACATTGCACCTGAACTTCTGAGAGTAAACCAGACAGCACCCAAAGTTAAAATTCCAGATGTATGGCATGTCCTGCTTTGGTTCTTCCCAGATTTAATGACTTTTAATTAAAACATCACTGCTTCCTCATAATATAATAAGAAAGTATGTCCAACCTTGCACTGGCTTGAAAAAAGAACCCCTTCTCTATGAGGAATTTCCTATGTAACTACATAGGCTATAAATCTTTCACCTGAACTTCTCACTTTCCCCAGAGTCAACTCCCAAATGTTTCAATTTCTGCTCAAATATTTTGTGGGATGTGGTGACATAAATATACACACACACACACACACATATTTTAGTGTGTGACTCTGAAAATATGTAAGTTATCAACAGAAAGAATATTAAGAAAAATAAATAAATCACATCAGTAATTTCTTTAATTGCTCAGGCTCAAGCTTGCTGAAAATTGCATCAGCTTGTCAGAGACACAGGTACAAGGGAATGAAAAAAAATCCATGTCAAGAACAAGAGCAGCCAAATGAAACATCAGCTTTTGTTTCTGCTTCTGCTTTTCATTATTAGTTTCAGTAATAAAAATAAATACCTCTCACTCAAGTATCAGGTGCATTTCTTTGAAATTTACACACATCAATCAAAGCCTTCATTTCCAAAAGAAAAAGCCAATGTTTTCAGGAAATACCCATTAATATCTGCCCAGTGAGTCACTTACTGCTTAGAATTACAAGTGAGCATTTAGCTAAAAGTTTTACCCTTCCATGTCATGTGGACAGACACATCCAGACAATGCCCAAATTCTAGAAGACTCACATTCCAAAATTCAGCAAATTCCCTGTCTTTCTAACTCACACTAACAATTGGTGCAAATTAGTTTGGACAAGCCAGTGAGTATCTACAGACAAGAACAAAGTCACTCAGCCAGAAACACAAGAAATCCCAGCACAAAACCAAACTGGGCTGATATGGGATGGCCTGGAAAAGGACACCAGCCCCTCATGTCTGCTTCTCCAGTGCTCAGCTGGAAACACATTTCTGTAACCCAGCATGACAACTGCCAGGCACTAGTTCCCAGTTCCTGGACAAGTTGGGACTGCTGTACATTTTTAGCCTGGTGTGCTGCAATTATGTCTTTAAGCTTAGCAACAATAAATCCATTTTCAAGGTCCCATTCACCAGCAGGAAGCATTGGGCGTTAAACAAAGCTGGTCTCTTTTCCCATTCCTGGTACAAGGACAGCTAATGCAAGGAGAAATGGCTTGCTAATAGTTTACAACATGATGATTTAGAGCAAACCATGAATGAGAGCATTTTAACTTAATGTTAAACTGCAACAGTCCAATATTGTTGACATAAACAGCATCTGTTCCCAGATGACTCAGGCAGGAATCTCATCAGCTACCCCACAGCCTCTCCTCACCAACTACTTTTTAATGAATGATGTTTGAGTGGATAATTTCCACAAAATCCTGGAAAACAGCTGTTCTTAAATGTTTTAATAATTTCTATACCATTTGCTATATCACTGCAGGAAACCAGAGACTCCATCTAACATGTCTGGCCTCTGCTAGGCTTACATAAAGTACAAGTCTCAGCATACTCAGGTGTGTTACACAGGTACTTGCAAATACTGTTATTTGAAAAAAAAAATCAGACTCCATCTACTAAATCACAGAATTCTCTCACTGCTTTTTATTTCTGTGTATAAATCCTCCAAACTGTGCAATTAACCTAAAAATGTTTTTATTAGCCTCTTCCCACACACATCTTTAACCAAATCCACTCAGAATTATTCCTCTATCTTAAAACTTCAATTGAGGAATATCTCAGGAAAACAACTTTTGCAGATTACCAAACAGCACTAACTTAATGGAAACATTTAAGGGGACATTATGTGCAAACTCAGTAAATTCTTGGCAATTCATTATTTGAAAAATGTTACTTTTGTCCTTAAAAGAAGGACTTCCATGAAACAGATAATTGCACACTCATGAGCACTTAACTGAGAAATTAAGTAGATAGTTATGAGAAAGTATTTAGAAAAAACCTTGAAGAGTGTTCTGTTAAGAAGGCTTAGGTAAAGGGATCTGCATCTGTCTTCTCTAATTGAAAATGTTTTGTTTTCAACTTAATTATTAAAAAAATTAATTTAAAAATCAGAAAGGAAGAATGCTGCAGTCCAACAAAGCCAAACTTGGTGCTGCTCTATAGGAGTATTGGATAAGCCTTTGATTCAGAAGCCAAGTTTCTTTTCTTCTAAATATATGGTTTTGAAGAGCAGTTATATTGAGGTAATTCCAGATACTGGGATCTGCAGAGATAAGGAACAAAACATGTGGGAGGAGATTGACAAAGAGAGGGAGAAATCCCAGTTGAACTGGAAAGTATAGCTGAAGGTGAAACTATCAAGAACTGACAACACGCCCTGAAAGTTGCTCAAAGTAGGAAGTTTCGCAAAGTAGGTGATCCAAAAAAGGTAAACAGGCCGCAAGGCAAGGCATTCTGCCTAAGAAATCACATGATCTGGACAAGATCTCTGCCACAACACATGAAACTTCCCCACAGAGCTCCAAAAATGAACCAACAAACTGTAACACCTCCACAATGTAAATCATTCCAACAGAGAATGGAATGGATTTTACTCTTCTACCACCTCTGACAAACATTTTTGCCATCATAACTGTACCTGAACCCCCTTCTTGCCAAAGGCAGTTACAGCCTTATTCAACACCAGTTTTGTGTTTAACTCAACAGTTGTACAGAGAAATCCAGCTGGTATGAGGAGAACAGAACCTGTCATGAACCTCAGTATCAACCTGAGGTTTGGAGGAGAGTTCCCCATTCTTGGCTGCTCTGCACCAATCTGGTGCAGATTTTCTCTGCACCAATACAAACAATTCCATGATGGAGATTATCTTCTTTCACCAGAATCATTGCCCTAAAAGAACTCCAGCAGTGCACAAAACACCAGTGGTACAAGAAATTCTTATATTGAGATGGCACATGCCACCTCCCCTTTAGAAATAGCTATAAAAGTGAAAAGCTTGTCCCAGGTCATTGTATCCACAATGGAGCTGCACTTGTTTTCTTCTATTTGAATCAAAAAGGAGCAGTTGAGGAGTTTTCAATCCAGCTTTTGCATGAGCCTCCCCAAGAACAGTCCTGTACCTTGTCTTTTTGAAGATGATGAGTTCCAGAGATCTGACCTTTGTTTCTTTTTCTGATTACCATTATCCAGATGAATATGTACCTGAAGGAAAGTAACAAACATTTCTAGCAATGGCTGCAGAAACAAACTTGAAGTTCATCCCTCAAAAGAAACTGGTTTACATTAAGGGTAATTAATACAATTAGTGCCACTTTTACAGTGTTACTAAGTCCTGTCTCTTTTCTATTTTGCTTCCACTATTTCATAACTAAGGAGCAAAAAAGTGCATCACCATCCAACCAGTCATTTTTGAGTCAGATGATGGGAGCAGCTTCTCATGGGCTGGCCCAAGCAGAGACCAAGAACCCAATTATTTGGGTATTTTCACCAGCATAAACCACGCAGAATAAATGTAGAACACTATCGTGGTGGAAAGATTTGCTTCATTTGGCAATAAAAATAGTATAAAGTCTAAATGTGACATCTAGAAAAAGATCTGTTACTAAAATTCATCATAACAACACATCCCATAAATTCCAAACTTTAAACAAATTAAAACAACTTCAGGGAGGAGGTTCAGTGGTTCTCCTGCATTTGCTTAGCACTGGGCTAAACTAAAAATACATTACTGGAAGAACACCTTGATTCTTGTTTAATATCCAATTTCAAAATTTTCTGAAATTTCCATTTTCTGCACTTCCATAATTTAATTTACAAATCAATTTTAAAATTGTGGTTGTCTTCAGAATCTAAATTAAATACCGTCCCTTTGGTGGTTTTTTTTGGGTTGTGTCCTTTTTTCTCTCCCTGTAATCAACATCATGTGTTGCACTATCCACACCCTTCCAAGTCTGAGATACATGAAGCACAGACATTAAATGCCATGAGGAAAAATGCAGCACACAAAGCCTCCCATACCTTGTAATATTTAGATATTGCCTGACGTGGCAGGAACCCTGTTGTGACTCCTTCTGGGGGATCCATGCTGAACACTGTCTGCAAAATGCAGGGAAACAGAATCACAGAATTATTTAGGTTGGAAATTACCTCCAAGATGGTTGAGTCCAACCTGTGACTGATCCCCACCTTGTCACCAGCCCAGAGCACTGAGTGCGGCGTCCAGGCATTCCTCCAACACCTCCAGGGATGGGAACTCCACCACCTCCCTGTGCAGCCCCTTCCAATGCCTGACAACCCTTTCCATGAAGAAATTCTTCCTGATGTCCAACCTGAACCTCCCCTGGCACTGCATGAGGCCATGTCCTCTTATCCTGTTCCTTGTTCCCTGGGAGCAGAGCCTGACCCCCACCTGGCTGCTCCCTCCTGTCAGGGAGTTGAGGATGAGAAGGTCCCCCCTGAGCCTCCCTTTCTCCAGACTGAGCCCCCTCAGCTCCCTCAGCCTCTCTGGTGCTCCAGCCCCTTCCCCAGCTCTGTTCCCTTCCCTGGACATGCTCCAGCCCCTCAATGTCCTTCTTGTCATGAGGGGCTCAGAACTGGACACAGGACTCAAGGTCAGGCCTCACCATTGCCCAGCACAGAGGGACATGACCTCCCTGATCCTGCTGGCCACATTATTTTTGATACATACATACACATACATCCTTTTGGTAAAATCCCTAATGTGTCCTTGCACTGAGAAGTGTCTCCACAAAAGTTACTGCTGCAATAACCCTAAATTTACTTCCTTACTCTCGTTATCAAATAAGACAGAGAACCTTGAATAAATGTGGTTCTTCCAGGCTATTCCTGCTACCCACATGGTGCTCTCATTGTTCCAAAAACTGCAAGCCAGTATCTAAATATACTCAAATTATACAAATGACAATATTATTATTCACACTGTTCATGACTGACTGTGGAAAAACAACCATCCTAAGGAGATCAGTCACAACCAAGCATAGAAGAGCTTTTTGAGTTCCTTCAGTTTAAAATTTCATCTATGGTCCCTCTGCTAATAACACTCTGCTTAGAAAAATAATCAAGTTGTAATCATATCTAATTGTCCATATATTAAATTAGAAGCTTCTATCAGAGCTATGCTTTTCCCCCCTTTCCTGCATGTGACATCTCATGACTACAGATTATGCTCTTTCAAACATAAGGCATCCCAGTGCAACTTCAGTGAAAACAGCTGTGGTTCTCAAATATTTACAACTCTGTTAATTTTTCTAAACAAAATTTCTCCAGACATTGATAGGAATTACCCAAGCTCATAAGAGTATCAGCTAGTTACAAGATGTTCCCCAACAATTTAAAAAAAAAAAAAAAAACCACAATTCCTGGAAATATTTACTCCCGAAAAATAGCCAAAGATACGATGTACAAAAGGCATTTTGGTAAGTGTTCTTTGAAAAGGAAGAAAAAAAAATACTATTAATTAAAACAAGCTGGTGATAAATTAAGACTCAAGGCTCTGCAAGAAGCGAACACTGTTTACCCAACAAAAGCTCTGTCCACGTCCCACCTGTCTCAGGATGGCAGACTTTCCCTGGCAGATCCTTTGCAGGCACTGTCCACATGCATATGCTCAGAGCAGAAAAGGGATCTGAGCTTTCTCCTCCAAAGTCAAATCTCCTTTTTTATCTATCCACAGCCCAAAAGAGCACGCACAATTATTCCCACTCTTGGACAACAGTCCTCTGGGATGAGGAGAACTGGTTTCTACTTCTGAATTTTCTCATCTCTCAGCTTTGAAACCCTGAGGAATCAATTTGAATTAGGCTCACCTGGCCTTGCCTCAGAACAGCAACATCTCCCAGTACAAACCACTTGGTACAGAAATCACTACTACTGTACTGGAACATACATAAAGGTTTTGTTTAACCACTGCTAGAAAAATGGAATCCTGTGTATGCCACTGTGAATGCACCCTCACAAACACCCATGCATTCAGAGTTCAGTGCTGCAAACCTGCCAGGACCATTCAATACATACCCAGGTGACTTGTCTTTATCATACAGATCTGCAAGGTTTGAATAAAGTTTTCATTTTCAGTTTCAAATAGGGTGTTAATCTCTGGTGCCCTTTCGCACACATATATTAGACAGACCACTGGCCCACTGCACCTCTGAATTTTAACAGGCTTGGGATCTTCATAATCAGTTTTGGAAGTGCACAACAGGGAGATAACAGACAGCATTATGTGGGTGACAACAAGTGTCACCTTCAGTTCAGAAAAGATTTTTGTTTTAGACATCTCATAAGTTAATAATTAAATGAAAAAAATACTGTTAAATTATCTTTCATTTGCTCTTTTCCTTAGCCTCTCTTGTTATTTCATGAGATGATCTCATACTCCCAAACTCTGCTGCAAACAAGTTCAATGACCCAGCTCCACCTGGTGGATGCTAAGCCCAGGCAAAATTTAAATCCAGCATCTCCAAAAAGGGAGACCAGAACTACAAAAGAACAACCTGAGTAAAAATCAGATTAATCCAACCCATCAGGCAGCAGCTTTCTCCTCAAAAACTGCAAACTTGCACCATTGCACAAGTGTACATCCCAACAAGAATAAAACTGATCCAATATCTTTCCACATCTTTTAAACCAACTCTTCTATCCTTCACATATGTATAGAAGCAGCATTAAATATTTACCTGGATAATATCTGAAACCTTATGCAATCCAGATGTATTGACAAATATCCCAGTACCTGGAGAAAGCAACACAAGATTATTCTTAAAACATAAATATACATCCCTCTGTGTATAGCCACACCTTATCTGAACAGCTCAACACTCTGGATATGACTTGACAATATTCTCAGAAACAAATAATTTATTTCAAGTTTTCCATCATTATTCAAGATGCAAAGAGAAATATAAAAATGGCATTCCATGTCTGACACACTGGGAAGCTGTCACCCCAGAAAATTAAATACACTTCTTAAAGATCCTCTCCATCTTACAAATGGGAAAGGAGCTAATTAAAGCAGCAATTAGAGGAGCAGTTAACGTATGAAATACACTGATGGTGGGGATTTTGCAGCAGAAATTATCAACAGATGCACTTGTCAGGCCAGAATGCAAGTGGCCTAAAAGGAAAAAGATGCTGGGCAAAGTAAAAAGGAAGGATGGCTGTGTCATCCAAGGATGTCCTTGCAGAACTGACAGTCTGTATTCTACTCCCTTCAATGTTTTTTCTGAAGAGTCTGCTGGTAAGTGCTAAATCATTTTCTTAACATATGTAGAAGTTGAAATATTTTCTTTACAGAAGAGCAAGTTAAGAACAAGATGCTGACAGACATTAGAACAGAAGCTTGTTAAATCAAGGAAAAAAATATTATACTATTCTCTACATTCCTGTTTTTTAACTCCAGGACCAAGGAAGAACTCAAGACATGAAAAGTGCCATCAGTAAAATGTCAGCAAGCTTCACACCACAATCCATGTGGTTTTGGAGAAAAACAGTGTCTGTGCAAAAGTCCCCTATGTGCATGGATGGACCCACACACAGGTACACACTCCTGTTTTGACACAAGGTGGCTCTCAGCATCAGTTCAGTTACATGAACAGACATAAAATATGTTTCCCAGCAGAGGACCCTGAATGTCTTAATAAAAGACACAAGTCTTTAAGGTCAGATTTTAGCTTATAGAAGCTTTCTCATTTGATTGTCTCCCCTAACAACACACATTTCCAGTTTCTTACACTAAAGAGGAAAGTCTGAGAAAAAAGTGAAAAAGTTCATGCACTTACGGCCTGAAAGAAACTGTAAAATCTGCTCCAGTGACTCCAAGAGGGAGCATTTGGTCTGCAGTGTTATTTGGGCCTCTGCAAACAGATCAAAGATGTAGCTGCAATTTACAAAGAAAAAGCAGAAATGGGTAAACACTATAAAGAATCAAATAGACACAAATAATGTTACTCTTTCAGAACAACAATTTCACCATCATGTAGCAAAACACGTTTCTGTCTCCATGAGAATAAAAAATTTACAAGAATAAAATTAAGTACTTGCTTATAAAGACAGTGCACAATACTGCCATGGCAGAAAGCACCAGACCACGTCATTCCCTTTTTCCATCATTCCTCTCCAACATACAATCCATTACTAATTTAGAAGAAGATTGGCATGCAATTTCCATGATTTTTTTTTTACCATGTACAACAGGCACCAGTTCAGCAATGGATTTCCAGAGCTCAGAGGTAACTCAGACACATCACTGCAGCACTGGCACCTCTGCCTAAATCATGACACAAAATCGAAAGAAGCACAGCTTCTTCCAGCTCAGGAAACCCAAGCAGAGGATTTTCCACTCTTGAAACACTAAAAAAGGGAGTTGCTCCAAAAATAATGATTACTACAGATAGGGAATTTCAGGAAAACCAAAACCTTGAATAAACACTATTTCCGGAAATGAGAATAGAGCTATAACCCAAACAGCTGCCCCAGCTCCAATTTGCTCTTCTTTTTAACATTTAAACACATTAATGAGAAGAAATTTACCTTCCCTCTTTGGTGACTCCATTACCATTTGCTGGCAGCTCCACTGCATCAATAGCACTTTCAAGCTGAAGAAGAATTTCTTTAGGAAAATTAAGAGGAAAAAGTTAGGGTGCACAGAAAGTCATGTCTGGGACACATCTAAGTCACTTTTGCAAATGTACTTTATTACAAAGGCTGTTACAAAAGACAGCAGCCCAGCTGTCCTCTCAACTCTGCAAACAAACCAAAATGATCGAAACCAATTTCCTGGATACCACCTTTAAATATTCATATTCAACTCTAAGAACTTCCATGACCTCAATTCCTAATGCAGCTGAAGTCAGCAGCTAAATGTTAAACTCTTTACAGACAGGGAAAGTTGTTCTTGGAAATGCTTTGTATACATTAAATTTCTCAAGCTCTTGATGTGAACTTCAGGTTCTGACAGCAGAATGATGCAATTGATGCAATGCCAGCACACTGACATGATTAGAAAACATGGGAACTTCTAACAACGAAGGAAAAGACACATTCATCTGCCAAATCTCTCTTCTTGGGAAAAAGCTAACTAAACATTCCAAAAAGTTCTTGGGAAAAGCCAGATAAAACTTAAGTGTCTATGAATGTCTCAGCTATAAGTAATGTATAGCAATGCTACATGAGCTTGATTTGTAATTGCTGACCTTTTCAAACTGTTTCAACAACAATTTTCAACACCACAAAAAAACACTTACTCTTGATCTTTGCTATATCTTCCAGTTCCATGTTCAGTCCTGTTGAAAAAAGTGAAGACTTCAAAGAGGTTGTTTCACATCTATTTCATTCCCAGTTTCTTTATGCCTTTCCAGAAATTATGGCTATGAAGGTTAGAATTGTGTGCATGGAAAGATATTTTTTGTGTTCCCCTCACTGTTCCATAGCCCCTCCTGTCACATTGGTTTGATCAAATCTTCCAGTGTCTGGCAACAATTACTAATTAACAACAATTTACTTACTAACAGGAGTGTAAATTTCCCGGAAACTTTCTCTAAAAGTTATTTTCCAGTTCTTGGTAGTGGCACTTTATAATTCCAGAGAAACAGTGATGTGTCACTGTCAACACACCTGAACTGGCCAACTCCATGTTGAATTCAGCATTGATTTCATTCTGTTGAACCACTTTGGCTTGTTCCTCCAGGACAACATTTATTGCATCCATTGCTGAAGCCAAATCATAGGGAGTCAAGTCAAAAGAAGAGGACTCCTCACACAATTTCTCCTAAAATAGAAGGAATGGAAGAATTATTCTGACCACTCTGTGTGCTGTTTATTCAGGCAGTTTCAGACATGATGTAGTCCAGACAACCAGGCTTCATTTTATTTTTGATCTCCAGCTCAGGCCAGAAGGTATTTTATAAACACCTAAAGACTTTGACTATTAATAAACATAATTCTTTCTGAAACGTAGAACAGATTTTGCCTCTTCCACATTATCAACATTCTAGAGAGTACAGACAGCAATTGTTTGATGTTCAAGCAGGAAATTCTTTTACTTAGACAACTGGTTTGTTCTTCGAAAAAGCTATTTCTCTACTTTCTATTGTAAAAGTAGTAATGGTTTAAACACTCAGGATTAGTAAGTTTTACAAAACCTTCTCTGACTTTGAAAATTAAATCACATATTGCTTTGCAAGAAATTTTCTTTCACAAAAAGAATCATTTTCCCTGATGATAAATAATAAGGCCTAACCTACACAAATATTTGACTGTAATAGCTATGAAGAAATAAGTTATAAAGAAAATAAGTGCTGAGCGAGCTGCATGTGTAAACAATCTAATCAGAAAGAAATTAATTTTATTTCAGGGTAATCACTAAATTTACACATATTAATCTGGAAGAGACAGCACCATCAGATAACTATTGCAAAAGGAGAAGCTGTTCTGGCTAATTTCTGCATGCAGGCATCAATTAGTACTTGCACACTACGAAGGGAAAAATAAATCCAAACCCCAAACAACTGTGACAGGATTTCCACACATTTATTTCAGCAGAAAGAGATGTTCTGATGAAAGGAGAAAACCCTGGATGCAGCAATGCAAGGCTCTCCAGTGAAGCAGAGCAGACTCGGGTGGCTGTTTACTGAAAGGACACCAGGCACTCAGACAACAAACCACAGCTGTTCAGCAGAAATCCCACTGGGAGACTGCGGCTGCGTGTGGCAGAGAAAGGGACATATTTCAAACGTTCCTTTGCATTTCATCATTCAGGAAAAGAGCTGCAAGCCAGCTAAAAGGAAGAACTCCTAAGGCAGCTTTATTTGTTTTTTTCTTGTTTTCCTCTATGAGTGAGGACTTGGAAATATTACGAGAGTCCTATTTGCCATCTACTGCACTTGGCAGAGCTGATGTAGCTGAACTTCAAGAGTGGGTCTTCCATGATTTCTTACACAGTGTTTGCTTAGAAGTCTCCAAGAAAAGAAGCACCTCATAAATCTGGAAATGTACCCTTTAGAAAGAAACCATCACCTCGTAAAAAAAAAATCAGCAGTGTCAAAGGACTGTTAATTAAACTACAAAAATTCAACTGTCACAGAAACAAAAAATGTTCATGATAATGAACTTAGCAAAATACACCCGAGTACAGATTTTACAGGCTGTTTGTAATAGGATGGGGTCTGTTTTACTCTTTGGGTGCAGATTGAAAATGGTACCAGAACAGAACAACTCACCACATTGTGAGCTTCATCGAGTATCACCACAGTCCCCTTCAGGTCCAAGTTGTGTGATTTCCTGCTCTAAAGACAAAATCAGAACAAGGACATGGACAAAAAGGCCACTGAGAAAAATGGATTTGATTGGCTGAGAAAGTGGATGATGAGATACTTTTGGGTTTTCATGTATTTTGAAGTTGGGTTGGTTTTTTCCTTTGCAAAAACAGCAAGTAATGGCTGTGGCTGCCTGGTACAGAAACCACAGAATCACTTTCTCTGGAAATGAAGGTGCTAAAATGTATCATGTAAATGTTTACAGATGTCACAATTTGTAATAAAGAAAAGAAAAAAAAAAAGCCAGGTGTGCCATATTGGGATTAGTTTAACTAATTTAAGGAAGTTTATCTATTAATTTGAGCCACTTTGAGTCATTTTTGGCAGTAGAGATCTGGCAGAAGTGGGGTGTAAAGCAGAGGATTTGCCTCATATTTACAATTTGATGCTTGTGTTGCCTTTGCAAGTGGATATTCTGGACACACCCCCTCCAGTACCACATCACTTCATTTCACAATGCTTCTCTGCTTACAGGGCTTAAGGGATCTTTTAAATTTAGTTTTTAATTTATTAAACTTTTGGTCTTCCTGCAGCAGTGTGGTGCAATCTGGCTTTTACTATAATTCATGAATTACTCCAAGTTGCATGAAGATGTCAGCAACATGTTTCTCAACAGAGTTTTCAAAGGTTTCACTTCCTATCCATAAAATATAAACAGCTTATTACAACTGTTTGTACACAAAACCAGAAATTATTTCCAAGAGGTATGTCCAGTTTCTACTGAAAGTTTCCTTATTCTGAAAATCATGCAACAGCTGCAGAAACAAAAACACCTCAGATTGCATGCAAAAATACTGCACAGTGTGTGACTGAAGATTTGTGTCCAGGAGGTGAATATCACCTAAAAATGGCACCACATTCTCTAAAATTAATTCTACAAATATAGAAAAATCTCAAACTTTTTTTTTTTTTTAATCATGGGAAAGAATTTACAGAGAAAACCCCCAAATGGTATCCTCTATGGTCCGGAACTGAACTGGGGTTTGGTCAGTTTGAATCATACATAATGCATCCACTTTCCAGGCATCACTCTTCACTGTTTATCCACTAAAAGCCAACATAAAACAAACAGAAGAACAACTGTACTTAAAAGCAAAGTTATATGTTACCTTTGAGTCTAGTAAATAGTTGTAAGGCATAAAAATAATGTCTGCCTGCTGCTTCAGGCTTCGAGAGAGATAATAAGGACAAGCTCTGTTAAAAAAACAAACAGTACAGACTATAATGCTTGCAGAAATATTAAGAGGGCATTCAACATCCATGCACTCTGATACACAAATGGATTAATAAAAGTAAACAGAGAAACAATTTCCATTATTTTCACAAGTCAGGGGAGGAAGGTCAGAGGGGACCACTCACCTGTGCTTGTTTCCATTTTTAACCAAGTCTTCAATATCCATGATTGATTCAATCAGTTCTTTCTCTGTACTCTTTTCTGTAAAAGATGACATTAAAACCACCAGCTTAGGTGAAGGCATCACACAAAGATTTGTTGTTACCCTGATCATCAAACTCATCCACTAATATTTCATTCTTGAAAGACAGTAACAGAGAAAAACACAGGTGGATTTTGCCAACTCTTCCAAACCTCTCCACCTGCCTAGCAAATCCCTCCCTCTCCAAAAACCAGGGCTTGGCTTCCAGGGGAAGTGAAGGTGAGCCACACTCACCTTCCACATTGTTATAGAAATGACAAGCACGAGCCATCACTTTCATTCTGCACATGTAGATCTGTAAAACAAAGCCTATTTCAGCCCAGAGTAGCACAGCTTGTCAGGCACTGAAAGCAGGTTAGGGAGTGAAATCAGTTCTAACACCAGCTAATGAATAAATGCTAATCACAGTTCTTCAGCTTTAAAACCACATGCCCTGCTCACCTTGTAAGTTAGACTCTTTTTTCGCAGCACAGAACACTCACATGCTCAGAGAAAAATGTGTTAAGTTTTACCATTAATACTTTTCAAAGCAGTAATCTTTGATATTGTAAAAATAACAGCTAAATCAATAACTGAAGCAATGTTTTGAAATTATTATTGCTCTTGACAAACACATAAATAGCAGATCAGAAACTACAAATTATTAACTGTCATGTTCTACACAGTGACATTTTTCTTTGGATAGAAAATGTCACCAGAGACTCAGAATTACATTTTGCACTCACATAAGTGGAAACTAAACATTCCTAAAAACACATTTACAACTACTGTGTTTCTCTGCAGCCTCTTGTAGTTAAACAATGCCAGAGTGAAGAATGACACAGAAATGACACAAAAGCCTCCATGTTCTCCCTGAACATTCTCTCCAGGCTCTGATCTCACCTGCATGTGGTTGCCCTCCTGTCGCTTCACTTCAGGATTGATGCAGAGCTGCTCCCTGGACCCCAGCACACAAACCTTTGGCCTGGATACACAAAACTGACATTAAAAATAAGGCAAGAAAGAACAGAGTTGTACATGCTTAGATTCAATATCTCAAATGTGAAAGATTCAGGAGAAACAGACGACCCCAAAGCAAGGGTCAGAGCCAGAACAAGTCAATTAGTCTGTGACTGCTGTGTGTGTTACTGGACTTTGAGGCACTGCATCTCTGCTGGCAGCAGTGGGTGTTAATAAGCAGCAGCAGCTCACAGCAAGAAGTCACAAGCAGCAATTTACACCGTCCACCACAAAATCTGGGTTCTGTTTGACAGCTCAGCCCAGGCAGCCAGGGCCTGTCATCCACTACAAGCTTTTCCCAGCTGGTTGTGATGTTCAGAGCAAGGTTAGGACAGAACTGGTTCACTACAAACATTCACCATGGTTTGGGCTTTTTTGATTATTACAAGGTTGTATCTTTCCAAGAACTACATCAACAAATGACTATGCCTGTCCAAAGGCATACAGCCACACACTGGCATGTGAACAGCTGAAAACTGTGACAGGCACTGGTATAACAAAACCACAAAGTTCTTCGTAGATTTACATCACCCTAAGGAGTTCAACTTGGTAACAGCTTCCCACTGCCTTAAAAATGCCCCCAGAAAAATATAAAGAGAGAAAATTTAACAAGGTAATTTTATAAGTTAATGTGTCAAGTAAAAAACCAAAACCAGACTAAATTCAGAAAATTCTATAACTGAAGGAGAGAAGCTGTGAAGCATTAAAATAAGCCAAACCCATCAACAAAGAAAACCAGGTTCTAAACATGCACATTAAAGGAACTACATTTCTCTGGATATCATCATTTATGCATTCATCCACAGAACTTCAAACAATAACTACACCAGAGGGGTTTCTCAACCTTTTCTTTGAATAAGGACACTACCCTAAATCATACTCACCTGTATACTGTGTTCTTTAGCTCATTAATGACCTGTGTAAGCTGGGAGTGAGTCCTGGAGGCATAAATTATTTTTGGAATGTCAGTGTAATAAGCTGCCAAATGGAAGAGAAAAAAAAAGCAGAAAGACATTATAAGCATAGAAAGGAGAACCAGGGATATTCTTAGCCTCCTTCCCTAGCTGGTACTATGGTAACAGTTTGCCTTGTAGAGACAGCAGGAAATGCTGTCATCTAACTATTCACATACACAAAATGAGCTAGATGATTTTCTAAGAAACTAAAGAACTAAATGAGCTCCAAGAAAAATTCAAACTACATAAAACACCTTGAAAATGTATAAAATGGTGAAACCGTGCTTCAGCTGATCAACAACAGCTCTGTAACTTGTATAATTGTACATTTATTACAAAAGACAGATAAAAGCACGTGTTGACTACCATCCCTGAGTGCAGAGGTGGTGGTACTCACTTGGCACATCTCCATCTGTGGCAGCAGTGCCCCAGGAGGACACAGGTCTGTCAGGAAAGAGCTCCACCCCGTTCATGCGCTGCGCGATTTTCCGGGCTGAGATGGTGTCCTTGAAGTGCTCCCGCCAGGCCAGGGTGGAACACAGCAGGCACAGGGTCTTCCCTGTGCCTGTGGGGCTCTCCAAAATGCCATTTACCTTCTTTGGTGGAGAGAAATAAGAGAGGGATTTAAGGGTTCAGTAGGGCAGGTCTGGGTGCAGCACTGGGTGTTCTCTGCCAAGGAGCACACACCAGCTGGCAGCCCCACCAAGGAACACCCACACTCGAGGTCTGATGAACCTGTAGGACTCCCTAATTATCTTAATGAGGTTCAATCAAAAACCCAGAGCCAGCCATCACATTTATCTAGCACAGGAATTCAATTCTCCACTCTAAGAGCCATTGGAGTGTGTCACATTTCAGCATAAAATACATGAAAATATGAGAAGTTATTGAAAAACCAGCCCAGAAAGTGGCTCCCAGTTAACAGAATGCTGGTTTCCTTTAGGATTAAGGTTTTATCCCATGTCAGTTTAAGCACAGAACTTTGTCAGCACTTGGAATGCCTTGACCTACAGGATGTTACAATTTTTAAGTGTGTGGCAATACTAAAAATAGAAAAAAGCAGCAGCTGAGCTCAAGTGTATGAAAGGGATTTATATCATGAGCTCACAACACTGAGGTCAATGAGAGGAGGCACCAAGCAGGTACAGTGACCCAGAGCAATGCAGAGCCAGGTGGAAAGCCAAAGCTCCCACAATAAGCTTGTTTGGTCCCTCGGAACAGGGACCATGAAGATGTGTCCAGAAAAAAAAGGTAACTACTGTGAAAAAAACATTTTATTATTTTGACATTCATTCAGTAAAATTATCATCTCACACACCAAGTGGAAAAGTATACAAATGGTCCAAATATTAACAAGACAAGACCAAATCCCTCCTATGAGGAAAGGCTGAGACAATTGGGATTGTTCAGCCTGGAGAACAGAAGACACCAAGGTGACCTAACTGGGACCTTCCAGCTTCTGAAGGGGGCTACAAGAACCATGGAAAGGGACTTTTTACAAGGACCTGTAGTAACAGGACAAGGAAGAATGGATTCCTAGTGAGAGAGATTAGGTTTATATTGGAGAATAGAAAGAATTCTTCCCTGTGAGGGTGGGGAGGCCCTGACACAGGGTGTCCAGAGAAGCTGTGGCTGCTCCATCCCTGGAAGTGTCCAAGGCCATGCTGGATGGGGTTTGGAGCAGCCTGGGATAGTGGAAGGTGTTCCTGTCCACGGGAGGGGGGTGGAACACGGTGAATTTTAATGTCCCTTCCAACACAAACCATTCATAATTCTGTAACCAGACTCAGCCAGCCAAGGACAGACTGCATGAATACAAGCAGCCTTTCTTCCTTTTCCCAATTTAGGCAGGAACAGCCCATCTATATTTCTACTGATTGCCACCTGCCAGCCACGATTTTCATTACCACAGAGTAAAATAAAAATACAAGTAAAAGGTAGAGAAGATCTGGAAAGGCACCATACAAAGCACATAAAGAAAACTTGAATTGCGCCAACCTCTCTTTAGAGAAACAATTTTGTACAGCTGGCAATGACACAGAGTTGGACACTCACTCACCTTTTGCAGGCATTCCAGCACCTTGGCCATGTAGGCTTCCTGGCACGGGTAGGGCTGGAAGGGGAAATCCACTGTGATCCCATTCAGAGTGATCCTGGGCATGGCTCCTCCACTGAGGTGCCTGCAAGGAAGGGCACACGGTGCTGACCCTGCTCTGGTGGTGATATTATGCCAGGATAGGGCTGAAAGAGACCTGGAAGCTCACCTCATTCAGCCCCTGCCATGGGCAGGGACACCTTCCACTATCCCAGGTTGACCCAAGCCCCATCCAACCTGGCCTCGGACACTTCCAGGGAT
Source organism: Hypocryptadius cinnamomeus (assembly GCA_013400635.1). Classification (NCBI taxonomy): domain Eukaryota; kingdom Metazoa; phylum Chordata; class Aves; order Passeriformes; family Zosteropidae; genus Hypocryptadius; species Hypocryptadius cinnamomeus. Next base: position 40,459 of record VYZP01010509.1, on the reverse strand, counting down.
GGGGCAGCCACAGCTTCTCTGGGCACGCTGTGCCAGCGCTGTCACCACCCCAGAGGGAAGAATTTCTTCCCAATATCGCACCTACCCCTGCCCTCAGTCAGGCTACAGCCGTTCCCCTTTGTCCTGCCACTGCAGGCCCGTGTGAACAGGCTCCCTCACCTTTCCTGCAGGCACTGGAAGGAGCAATTGGCTCACACCGCTCCGGGACGGGCGGCTACCAGCGGCTCCGCAGGAGGCTCACGGGCACTCGGGCCCCGCTCCCGCACTCCCGGGCTGCACCGCCCGCTCCGGCCCGTGTTCCCGCGGGCCCAGACCCCCGTGCTCCAGGGCTCCCATGTCCCCGTACTGCTGTGTCCCCGTGTCTCCGTGTTCCCATGTCCCCATATTGCTGTGTCCCCTCAGCCCCGCGGTCCCGGCAGTCCCAGATCCCTGCGCTCTAGCGTTCCCGTGTCCCGTGTCCCCGTGTCCCCTCAGCCCCGCGGTCCCAGATGCCTGTGCTCCAGGGTTCCCGTGTTCCCGTGTCCCCTAACCCCGCGGTCCCAGATGCCTGTGCTCCGGGGTTCCCGTGTCCCCTGACCCCGCGGTCCCAGATGCCTGTGCTCCGGGGTTCCCGTGTCCCCTGACCCCGCGGTCCCAGATGCCTGTGCTCCGGGGTTCCCGTGTCCCCTGACCCCGCGGTCCCAGATGCCTGTGCTCCGGGGTTCCCGTGTCCCCTGACCCCGCGGTCCCAGATGCCTGTGCTCCGGGGTTCCCGTGTCCCCTGACCCCGCGGTCCCAGATGCCTGTGCTCCGGGGTTCCCGTGTCCCCTGACCCCGCGGTCCCAGATGCCTGTGCTCCGGGGTTCCCGTGTCCCCTGACCCCGCGGTCCCAGATGCCTGTGCTCCGGGGTTCCCGTGTCCCCTGACCCCGCGGTCCCAGATGCCTGTGCTCCGGGGTTCCCGTGTCCCCTGACCCCGCGGTCCCAGATGCCTGTGCTCCGGGGTTCCCGTGTCCCCTGACCCCGCGGTCCCAGATGCCTGTGCTCCGGGGTTCCCGTGTCCCCTGACCCCGCGGTCCCAGATGCCTGTGCTCCGGGGTTCCCGTGTCCCCTTACCCCGCGGTCCCAGATGCCTGTGCTCCGGGGTTCCCGTGTTCCCGTGTCCCCTGACCCCGCGGTCCCAGATGCCTGTGCTCCGGGGTTCCCGTGTTCCCGTGTCCCCTGACCCCGCGGTCCCAGATGCCTGTGCTCCGGGGTTCCCGTGTTCCCGTGTCCCGGCGCTCCCGCACCTCCGGCTGCTCCGTTCGGAATCCCCGCGCCGCTGTCACGTGTCACGCCCACACGTTCTGTGCGTCACTTCCTGCGCGCGCTCTCGCGAGAGCGGCGGCGTTGCCCCGGTAACGGGCCGGGAAGGCGGCGGCCATGGCGGGCCCGGCCCGGGGGATCCCGGTGGAGCCCGGGCCGGGGTGTCGGGGAGCGAGCGGGGCTGGTGGCGGCTCATGAGGGGCCCCGGGCAGGAGCGGCGCAAGCCCGGTGGGGTTTGAGCGCTGCCAGGTCTGAGGGAAGCCGGTTCCGCTGCCCAGCCAGGCCCTGTGGTTGAGCCGGACGGTTCTGCAGCCGCTTCCCTCGGGGCGGAGGCCGAGCTTCGGCCCCGGAGAGGCGGAATGTCGGCCGTTCGCTCGCGAAAAGCTGCATTTCCAAAGCCTCCCAGCCCTGTAGGGGCCCCCCGGGAGTGGCGTTTGTCCCCTTTTGAAGGGCTCAGGAGCGTGCGACAAGCGGTGCCCTTGGGCGGAGTTGGTGTCCAGGGCCCTGCTGTGCTTTGTGCCGGGCTCTGCTCCCCTTGGGCGGTGCTGCACGCAGGAGAGGGCAGAACACGGCGGGATTCTTTGTGAAACCCTCGGCGTTTGAGGTGGGAGGGTTCTGTGGCTTTATGTTGAGCTCCTGCGTTAGGAACGGTAATGAATTCTGACGGGTCTCTTTTGTTAGGGGTGAATGTGCCGCGCCTTTGTTCCCGGCTTTTCTGCAGCACGGTGCTCCCACCCTTCAGTCCCCTGCCAGTGCATCCAGGCACATCCAGGACCGGCTTTGGCATTCCAGGTGCTCAGGCTGTGTGACTGGTGAACTGCTCTGCATTGATGGATTACCCAGTTTTGTAAGAATCTGGTTTTAATGAATGCATAGGCATGGCTTACTTGTATCCCCAAATTTTGTAAAACTGTGTTTCGTGCAGCTAGATGAGAGAGAAGGCAGGAAGAAAATACTTTGTACTCATCTCTGTGGTTTAGTGCTGTCTCATGCTGTCACTGCATAGATGTAGACCAGGATGTGGCTTTTATTGTAGCTTTAAAATGCTTTACTCCTGGCCAGCTGCACAGCTTGTTTGTGTGCAGAACAGTTCTGATGTTAAGAGGAACAAAGCTTTGTAAGTTAAGCATTGTGTGGTCTGTTCTGTTCCCAAACTCGTGGTACCTCCTGTGTCATGGTGTTGGCTCAGGGGAGCTCGTGGGTTGTGCTGTTTTGGTTTCCAGCCTTTAAATTCCTTGAGCTGAACTTTCCTGGATCATAAACTGTCTTTAATTGCAGGGAATGAGCTGGAGAACACTGAGTTATTCCTGTGGAACCTTGTGTGCTCCACACAAAATTTAACAGCTGGTTTTGCTCATGTTTCTGCCTGTGAACTCTTTAATGTGCTACCAGTCATGAGTGATGAAGCTGCAAAACAAATTAGTTTGTAAAGATTGTGAAATGAGAGTGTGGGATAACCTTAGGGGAGAAAAAATAAATTTGAAACTCCTCATAAATACATGGAATACTCTGTTGTTGTTACTTCCTGTAAATACATCTTTCCCACACGGAAGAACAATATCCATAGTGTATCAAAGGAGATTATTTTGCTTTGTTTCAGTGCTGCTGATAGCAGCAGTGTCACCTGCTGGGAGAGGGGAGCTGGGAGGTGCCCAGCCCGAGGCAGGAGTGGCTGTGAGTCAGCAGGTGACACTGCTTCTGTCCAGCAGCAGCCATGAGTCAGCACCCGCAGCTCCTGGAGGCTGCTCCTCTGCACCAGTGACCTCACCTGACCAGAGCTGTGTCCAGCACTGCTGCTGACCTTCTAAAAACACAACAGAGGGAATGCACTGTAGGCTTAGAGAGAAAATTACATTCCTTGTTGTGGAGGTTTAGTGAAGCTGCAGTATCTGTTGGGATAAATGATAAATAAAGGTGTTGGTCGCACACTGGATTGTCGTCTTGGTGTTTGTCTGCCTAGGATAGACCCTGACTTCTTACAGAAACAGAGTTTGGAGACGAGGAGAGACTTCAAAGCTGTCTGAACAGCACAGAGTTGTGTGACAGCTCAGCCTGTCCCTGCCAGCCCAGCCAGGAGGAACCAGCCCATCTCCACTTCTCACTCATTCCTGGGGTTTAAGCTCTTGGATAAAGTATTTTTCATTTTCAAGAAAAAGAAAAACCATGTACAAAATAAAAACCTTGTGAAAGATGGTCCTTAATCTCTGTGGGGAAGTGGCTGAACCACACCAGCCAGGGGAACACTGGTGCTGTGCAGAGGTGCAAAGTGAATAATGGCCACGTTTGTTCAGAGGCTGCCCAGGCAGGATCTCTCTTCCCAGATGAGATCCAGATGCTGCCAGAGGAGCAGGAACCTTCAGGAATGGGACAAAAGAGCCACGAGGGCCATCTGTGGAAGTCCTGGGGTAGGCAAGAAGGTTATTTATCTCTTTTCAGATAGAGGAGGATTGAGTTGCCATTTGTTGTCTTTCCAAGTCTTTTGTTTTCCCCCCAAATTATTTGATTTCTTTTCATCATGATAGTCCAGAGCCCTTCAGTCCGTTTACTGCTGGGAAATAACACAGCTTTCCACCTTGACCCTCCAAATCATTTGCTCCTTGTTTCTCTCAAGTGTGCTCCAGTGGGACACATGGCACCTTTAAATCATTCCACAGCCTCTCCTCAATAAAAGGAATAAAATGTGTGCTGGATTGATGCCAAAATACCCAGAATGTTGCAAGAGGTAGCCAGACCCTCTTGGGACTGCTGGGAATATCAAAGCCAGAGTTCATCCTGAACAGAAGGGGGAAATCACTCCAGCAGTCAGGTGCCTGGGATGGCTGCCTTCCTGTGTCATGGCAAAGGTGTTTTTGAAACACAAGATAACCTGTCAAGTCCTGGAGATTCAATCCGAGGAGAAAGTAGAGAGAGTTGGAACTACAAAACAAGGCTTGGACAGAACAGGGAGCAGTTAAAGGTCGTTAAAAAAACTTGCAAACACATTTTGAAAATGTGTGGATATTGTTCATTTTATTCTGAGTTAGACATTTTCTCTATTTTTCTTCTGTGACAGTGGTAGGACTCTGGGAGATTCGGGAAAAATTAGGAAAGTAGAAAAATCTCTAGTCTTTCTAACTGAATTTACTGTGGCTTCTACCCCTGAGCAAGCCAGAGCACTGGCAGGTATTCCAACAACCTGTGGTTCTCTGCAGCAGCTGGAATTGTTTGGGAGTGTCTGCATTGCAGCGTGCCAGGAGGTGTGTGGGTTTGGGAGAATTCCTTGCTCCCAAGTATGTGTGTGGTACTCTAAAAGCACAGAAGCATTGGCCCCTGGCAATAGCCACAAATGGAAATGATAGAAATTATAGAAAACAGACAGAAAATTATAAGAAAAGAAGTCCTGATGCCTAGGGTGAAGGAGAAACCCAGAGAATTCTCACGGAATTGAAAGGCTCCATTCTGCTCTTTCTCCTCTACTTTTACAGCAGTTTCCTCCCCAAACTGCAGCTCCTTTAGTGCCTCACTGCTGGTGCAAAAAAAGAACTAATCCCATGCCTAAAAACCTGCTGGGATCCCTCCTCCCTTTGCTGTTTGCCTAAAGCTGCTGCAAGGTTTGGAGTTTGGGTTTCACACCTCAGCCCAGTCAAGCCAGACCCCCGACCTGGCCCTGCAGGTGAGGCTGCCTTGGAATGGCTGGTTTAAAAAAAAAAAAAGAAAAAAAAGAAAAAAAAAAATCAATTATTTTGCTTAATTCTGCTTTCAGCAAGGGAAAAAGCAGTCTAGCCCATCTCGAGCAGACAAGAAAGGGAGGAAGAGGAGGAAAAAATCCTCTTTTGCCAGCGCCCGGCTGGGTGTGTCTCGCCCCCCCGCCGTGGGGCTGTGTTCCTGGCAGGCAGGCTTGCCTGGGAGGGATCTGCCGTCAAAGCCACCCAGGAAAGGAGGCCTGATACGCTCATTAATATTCTGAACTAGTGACCCTTCTTTTTCTTTCCACCCCTCGCCTTTCTCTGGGCGCTCCAGCCTCTCCCCGCCGCGGATGGCTGCAGCCCCCTCCAGCTGAGTCAGTCCTCCCTCCCCGCAGCATTGCAGCACCTCCGCAGCTCCTGCGCTCCCTCCTGCTCCTGCAGCACCGCTCCGCTCCCGCCGCAGCATGGCCAGCACCGTCTCAGGTAGGACAGGCTGCTTCTCGGGGGCTTGACATCAATACGCTTCTAAAATCATCAAGTTTTATATATTTTTTTATCATTATTCTGAAGGTTTGGATTGGGTTTTGGTTTTCTGTTGTTTTTTTTTTTTTTTTCCCCGTGGGTTTCAGGGGAGTTCTGTGCTGAGGAGGCAGCTGGTATGGCAGCATTGTTCCCCTTCCTCCCCCATACACACACCCCTCTGATGCAAGATAGCAGGTGGGCTTTTTATTTTAATATGAATACACGTGTGATAAACTTGCCAATTTAAAGTATTGCTGCCATTTCATTGTGCCATTAGAAGATGCTGCTATGTGCCAATTAAATGTTATTTTTGTAACATCGTAGAGCTTTTTTTTTTTGTTGTCTTCCCTAAGAAAAAATTGCACACAGTGCAGCTGCATGTAAGGAAATCAGAAATTACATTTTGTTTTGTGAAGATCATGTATTGCTTAAATGAGTAATGGAGAGGAAGACATGGGCAAGAGTCAGTAATGCCCTAAAAAAATCCCCCAAAGCCAACCAGAAGAACCTGGATGGGTTTTTGTGTATTCTCCAGGCTTCCCAGCTGCAGATTTCTTGCACAGCTCACATTTCTTGGTTCGAAGATGCTACAGGGGAGCGGTCCTCTGATGGCGTTGGGTGAAATGAGATGCTGCAAGGGAAGCCCTTCCTCCCTCCTGCAGCAGTGCTGGGAATCACAGCGTGGCTGCCTGGAGCCTGCTCGGGTCTGGCTTCAGGATTGCAGTCCGAGGATGCTGTGCTGCTTCAGTCCAGCTTCCTAAAGACCCATCTTGCCCCCTTTGACTGGGAAGGAGGGATTCAAGTGGCTGAAACTGGGAGTGTGGGTGAAGGAGAAGAAATGCTTGAAATGGTACCATGAACAGTGGGTGGGTTTAGAGGGTCTTTTTTCTTTTAGAAAACCGATTTTTTTTTCTTGGAATGACTCTGAATTCTGCAGCCTACAAAGAGGGGCTTGAGAGGGGGGAGTGAGATGCTGGAGGGCTGAGCAGGAGTGACAGACAAAAAGGAAGAGAAGGCAGTGCTTTGTGCCCCCCAGGCAGGGAACCAACCCGTAGGAGACCAGGCAACACTTCTTGCTTCTTTCCCTGCCCTTTGCCGAGGTTTCCTGCCATGCATTTTCTATTCCTTGCTACTTTAAAAAAACCAGTAGATGCAGGGGGAAGAAGCACAGAGGGATGGAGGGGTGTGTATGTGGGGGGAGTATAAGGGAGCAGCTGGTCCTGAGTGGGCTTTGCATGCAGTTAAAGACATAAAACAGCATTGTAAAAATGTGTTTATGATAGAAAACCTCCAGCTATTGTATATATTCCTGCTAGTATCCCTGTCTCAATGAATGTCTGCTGCAGTGCACTCTTGGGAGGTGCCACCCATCTCCTGCCTTCCCTACCGAGCAGGATTGGACCTCGTTTGCACAGTGGGGGTGGGAGGGAAGGCTCAGACTTACCAGCCCTCTAAACCAAGGTTGCATCGAACTTGAGATGGACGAGGTGGTGGGTGAAACACACGTAGGCAGAACATGCGATTTCCAGTTGGTGCATTCTCACCCTCCCAACCCACTGCATGCCCACAGCACATCTCCTTCTCCCAAAGATGCAGTTTTACTGTCAAAGAGACTTAAGATCATGAAGAAGCGTGAAATGGGGCTTCCTTGTGACTCAGATCAAGCAGAGAAGCAATTTCAAGGAGTAGGAAGTCATGGAAAGCAGTGCTGTGGCAGGAGGGAGGAGAATAGGGCGCTGTGTGCCAAGGGAGGGTTGAGGCTGAGCCTCGCCCAGCTGCCTTTGCAGGAGTAGCTCCCCTTCGCCTACAGCTCTTCAGCAGCAATGGAGAGTACCCTGGAAAGGCAGGAGAAAAAGAATTATGAATCCTTCAATTAAGGAATGAGTCTTGTTTGCTTTCTTCATTCTTTCCTTCTTTATTCTCAGCAAAAGCCGATCCGTGCCGAGGGGAGGGCAGCTGCAGTCTGCGCCTGCTGCCCGGGGGCTTATCCCTCTCGGGAAGATTTGCTCGGTTTATTTAACCAAACAACCAAATCCTCGCGATGAAAAGAAACAAGGCTTGCTCGGCCGAGCCTGGCTGCCCTCTCTCTTTTCCCCCTGTCACCTCAGGCGGTTTCTGCCGGCCCCGGGGGCTGTTTTTCGGCGCTGGAGCCGCGGGATGGGCGGCACATGCTCAGTGCCGGTGAGCTGCGGTGCCGGCCCCGCCGCCGGGCAGCCCTTGCGGGGGCAGAGCCCTCGCACCTCCTCCCGCAGCATCCGCACAAAGCTTTGTGCTTCTGTGCACCGCCTGCAGGGACCGGCCTGCAGGGCTCTGCAGGGCTACGGAACTCCCCGCACAGTTTGTAGCAGCTGGGTTGAATAAAGAGACGTGAGATTATGAAATGATGCAGAAGGTGACATCCCCACCGGCTTTCTCCGACGTTGGCGTGTCTGTGGAGGGTGGAGCCAAGAGGAAACACCAGGTTGTCGTTCCTGGCCTCATGACTGGGCATGGTAAATGGGCCTTGGCAGAGCCCAAGGTTTTCCCATCCTGCACTGAAATGTGAGAGCTGAGGGACTTCATGTGGCTCTGGGTTATCCCCTGATCCTTTTCTGAGTGGCATTGAAGGATACCATATGGTGTTGCCTTGTCCTGACATTTCTACTGCCCACACTGGAGAGTCAGAGTCCTTTCTATCAGGCTCTCCATCTCTCTGTGCTCTCAAGCACAGAAAGAACTAACTATTATATAGTTATATATAGACTAGAAATAACTATTGTCTTTTTCTTTGACTGTTGAAGAAGGCTATGTGGCCTTTAAAAATTACAGTTCTTTTATTGGGAGTTCAGTTTTACATGTCAAAAGAGCCTATTATTGTAGGCTTTTTTTTTCTACCAGTGCATCCAAACAAGGGATCTAAATAGTTAGCAAATACTTGTTCATTCTAAAATGTAAATAATATATTGTTTAATGGCACCATGTAGACTCTGGGAAGATGCTTCAGATATCTCAAAGGAGCCCTTTCTTGGAATCTGTCATTGTTGGTTCAGATCTAGTGAAGGCACTGTTTTGTCAGATGAACACCTTTTCCTTCTTTAGAGTAAAAGCTGAGATTTAGTGGTCTGATGTGGCAACCAGAAGACTGTAGATAAGCCCATTGTGACAGCAGTGTGGGCAGCAGAGGGGTGAACAAGGCCAGTGATTCTTCATGACAATCCTTGGGGGGACCTGAAACTCACTCAAACTTCTATACCCTTAAATTAACTGGAAAAACACGCCTGGCTAATTCCTCCCAGCTGTCCTACTGACATGGGCTTTACTCCTCCAGATGTGAGTTCCATTTCAAAAATTAAAGTCTCCCCTCCAGAGGGGAGTTAAACCAATGAGCTGTGATTTAGAAAATACAAAAGAGCCAGAGACCAACCAAAGACCATGTGCATGTGCTGTGGCACTTCAGCATCTCCCAAATGGTGAACAGCTGCTCAGCATATTTCCAAATAATCCTTTTATTTTTTTCAAGGTACCTCTACATTATTATTGCCCTACTAGAGAATCTTATGCCCTCTGAATTTGTTTATACAAATAGTACCACTATATAATGGGGAAATACAATAATCCTCAGTTAATGGGAAGGAAACCAAGATCCAAAGAGACCAAATGACTGTCTGTGATCACACAGCACATCTGTACCTGACACATCATGGCACTGGGCTCTGTCTTTGACTGTCTCATGAGCTGCTGCCTCATCAGCTCCCCAGATCTTTCACAGCTCTTTGTCTCACCCAAACCTGACCATCCAAACCCATGTTTGCCTCAAATCCACAAACCCTCTGCGTTAGCTGCTTCCATTTGGTTCCTTCCTCTGCTTTATAAAGCAACCCAGGCCATGCTTCTCTCCTTCCAACAGTAACCCCCCAGCCAGGGCTCTGCTCCACAGCTTGGGCCCTTCTCTGTTGCTGAACCCATACAAGAGGAGATTTCCCTGGATATTTTCTTGGGAGCAGCCCACATGTTCCAGTGCTACAGCTCCAGTGATTTGCTGATGCACTGGCTGTGCACAGCCCGGGTTGTTGTGACATTCATGAGCTGCCAATAAAACCTGGGGGGAAGGAGGTGGGTGATTGGAAACCATTCCTGGGCAATAGTTTAGCAGATGTCTGACAGAAGGCAGAGTAAACCTCACATCTGCCTATTCTCATGGATGATTCCACATGAGCCCATGGTAACTTCGGGGCCTGGATCTCATGGTGTCCCTGTACCATCAGTGTGGGCTACAACTACTGAGCTGGCAAAAAAAACTCCAAACCCCTCAAAAACCACAAACAAAACACCAAACAAAAAACCCACTAGTGTTTTCTGGTTCTGTAAGATCTGCTGCTGACTTGTTTGTGGAAGCTGAGGAGCAAGAAGGTGGAAGTGCATTAGACTGAAGGTCTGGCCAGTATTTTTATGATAGGATTCATAGCAGGGGAGAATATCTAGAGCCTGCTGTACTCTCAAGGCTTGTTGAGGACTCTGGTTGCTTTTGTTGTTTGTGTGGCATTGCAGTCTTTGCTGGAGGTCTCAGTTCTGTCTCTCTGTCTTCTGTACCTTCTATTTAAGCTTTGACTACATTTATAATTGGCATCGTCTTGTTTTTGCATGAGATAATATTCATTATGGAAGCAATTCTTACTTCTCCAAAGTTATCTTCACAAACCAAATTATTTTCTTGTAATAACCTTCCTCTGACCCTGCTATCAGACAGAGCACATCCAGTCTCATCCATTTAAATTTCCCATAAATTAACCTTGCTCTGCCTCTGGTTCACTGTGACTGATGCCATGTCAGTGTTGTGCCGAGATGGCCTCGCTCTGTTTTAATGGATGCCATTAAATACCACCCCAAAACCTGGCAGCAGTTTAGCTTTATGTGTTTAGGAAACAGAGAACAAAACTTTTGAATGAATAATAGGTTTCAAGCCCCACCATCCAGGCACATCATGAGCAGGAAAATGAATCCCATTGCTCCTGCACCACGCCATTCCCAGCTGTTCCTCCATCTCTGGCACCACCAGCACTTGGGGAGCAGCTGGATAATGTCTCCAGGGCTTGACTTGGAGATAAACACTTTACATGGATCGATGGTGTGCACAGCAGTGGGGATATGGAAATGCAGGATGTTCCCTGCAGCACTAGAGGGAGCGCAGGAGAGGAGTCACTAGAGACAGCTGGGAGCACCCTGAGCCTCCCGGTGCCTTGGTGAAGGCTCAGAACATCTCCTGATGAAAAAATTTAATAAAGATTGATTGGCTCGTGGGGTATGGGGAGAAATACAACCAAACCAGAATCAGCCTGGGCTGATTGCAGGGCATAAATGTTCAGAAGGGTTGAGGAATTGACTGCACTTTTATGGATTGCAGCTTAATCACTGCTCAAATTCCTCTAAAGCCAACAAAATGTGAGTTCACTCTACTTTAGAGGATGAGACACTGATATATTTTCTCTAACTTCTACAGTATATTCACTTGGTTTACACAACTCAGTTATTTGCAATGTTTCACCCCAATTCTGATGACAGCAGTGAAATGTCATGACACAGTGATGAAGATCATATCAGAGTGAATGAATTTGCTGCTGAGACAAATGAATTACAATGAATTTTGCTGCTGATTTTGTCCTTCTATTGCAGCATTTGCCTTAAAAGACAAGTGAAATGTCAGTAAGTCACACCTGAGTGAGCAGCCTGTCCTAATCCTCTGCCCACCAGCAAGGCAGAGTTCTTGCTGCACCTCTGAGACTGAAGCAATGCTTTGGTATCAAGTCCCAGAGGACCTGAGTCAGATTAATTTATACAGAAATGAAATATTTGCTCAGTGCAAGCTGAATTTATTTTTATTAAGTTAACAGAAGTAAAAATGCTAATAGATGGTCAAGTAAAAAGTTCAGCATTCCCTGTCTAATTTTTCTTAAAATATGTTTATCTGTGCACTAGACCCATCCTTTCTGGGCAGGAACTCCTTGGCCATGTCACGTTCTGGCCAGCCACATGTCTTTTCCTGGTTCAAGGGTTTTGTGCGCTGGCACAAATATGTCCTCAAAACCTTAAATCTATTGCAAATGGGAGTGCAGATACTTCTGAAGCAAATTCTAGTGCTGTGGTTGGCAATCTTTTACCCCTGAGTTTTAAGCAGCTGTGATTGGGCCCAAGCCTTGCTTCAGGAGATCTCAGGTTTGATCTTCACTGACACAGGTTCCTAAAGAGCAACCCAGAGGTTATGCATCTTTCTTTTAGTTACTGAATCAGAGGATGTACCTCTCCTCACAGGATGCCTTTTCTTGTCTTAGCCTGATAAAACAGTTATTTGTCACAGGATGTGTCATGAGCACAAGGCCACCACTGTGATGCTCCTGTGTCCCTCAGGTGTAACTGCTGGCTCTGGAGCACAGGTTTGGGGCTTTCAGGGATATGTGCAGTTCTCAGGGCATGGATCAGGGGCTCCTCAGGACATGAATGTCATTGAGGATTTGGACTGTGTTCAGAGAAGGGAACAGAGCTGGGGAAGGGTCTGGAGCACCAGGAGTATCTGAGGGAGCTGAGGGGGCCCAGCCTGGAGAAAAGGAGGCTCAGGGGGGACCTTCTCACCCTTACAACTCCCTGACAGGAGGGAGCAGCCAGGTGGGGGTCAGGATCCTGTCCTAATTAACAAGGCACAGGACAAGAGGACATGGCTCAAGTTGTGCCAGGGGAGGTTTAGATTGGACATTAGGAAAATGTTTTCATCGAAACGGCTGTCAAGCTCTGGCACAGGCTGCCCAGGGACCAGGTGGAGTCATCATCCCTGGGTGGATTTAAAACTGTGTAGATGGATACCTGGGGACATGGTTTAGTGGTGGGCTTGGCTGCAGTGGGGGAACACTTGGACCTGATGATCTTGGAGAGCTTTTCCAATCTCAACAAACCTGTGACGATTCTCTGCTCCTGTGAGTCTATAATTTCTTCAGGAGTCAGTCCTTCCCCCTCTTCATGCCCGGCCCCCGCGGAGGTGCTGAAGGGACAGCTCCGGCCGGGGTCCGGCGGCAGTGACGGTCCTGAAGGGACAGCTCCGGGCGGGCAGCGCAGCCAGGCAGCTCCCGGGGTCCCGGGGGGCTCGGTCCGCTGCCCCTTCCCGCTGCTTCCCCCGCTCCCCCCGGCAGAGGGGAGCGCCGGGCAGTGGGGGCTGCTCGGGACCCTCCCCCGCCGGTCCCCGGGGCCGCGGCAGCTCCAGCGCCGCTCCCCGGCCCGTGTGCCGCTAATTGCGGCCGCCGTTCCCCGTCCGTGTGCCGCTAATTGCGGCCGCCGTTCCCCGTCCGTGTGCCGCTAATTGTGGCCGCCGCTCCCCGGCCCGTGTGCCGCTAATTGCGGCTGCCGGCTGGCGCCGGGGGCAGCTGCAGGCTCCGGGAGGGGAAGGACACAGAGCACTTCCAGAGCTCAGCACAGCCTCTTGCTCCTTTGTCCTCTTGCTCCTCTTCGTTTTAATTGACAGAGAGGGACGGTCAGTTTGCTCTGCAGGAGGGAAAGCAGGAGAGGGGAGATCCCGATGGAATGGAGGCAGCTGTGAAATCACCACGGCAAAGCTCCTGAAGGGCAGGGAATGCAGCATGGAATCATCTGCACACAGCGCCGGTGCTGAAGCCCAAGTCATGAAACACAAAGCACTGTGCTCTGTAACAAGTGCTGCCAGACAATTTAATTGAATTAAATGAGGGGGTCGGGGGTGTGGCACATCTGCCTCATGCCTTGGTTTCACCCAGGACCAGACATAATGGTGGAGCAACGACCTTGTTGACTGGTTTGTTTGTATTAAATGAGAATGTCTAAATGATAATAAACGATAATGTCTCTCATCTATTCCCAGGGATCCTCCTCAGGGCTCTTGGCAGCACATTAGGAGATGCATTAGCTTCCTGCTCCATGCCATGACTTTGGGCCTCTCAGAGGCTCTCCAGAGGTTTTTTTCATTAAGAACAAAATCAAAAATGTCTGGCTGCCACTCCTGGTGTAAACTGTTCCTATTTGGTTTACATTTAACAGCAGGACTGGGCAGGAGGTTCAAATCAGAACGAGCAGCAAGTTAAAAAAGTTCAGTCAAGATCTGAGCTTCAGGGATGGTGGTTTAGCAAAAGAAGGGTGCTAATTATAGTGAAATTCTGTACCTAGGAGGAAAAATCAGTGAAAGCATGAAAATGGAATAGGTTTTCCCACTCAGCTGTGGGAAGGCAGAGGAGAATACCTGAAAGATGTTCCTAAGGGCACGTGATACACATAACGTTACTTTTTTCGGAATTGTTCTGTGTCTAATGCCTCTTCAGATCACACAGTTCTGGGGATTTCCCTGTCCTGGCCCAGGGGAGGGTCTTGCTCTGAAAGTGGCAATGGAAGCTGAGCTGCAGAGTTGCCTCTGGCTGGAGCACAAAATAAGCTCAGAACAGAGGGGACAAACCAAGGCCAGAAGCACCAGGATGTGTGGGGAATCCAGAGGCAGAGCCAGGGCAGGACAGCAGAACGTCTGTGCCTGTGGCAGGGGCAGGAGGAAGGGCAGCACAAGGACGCACAGGGCAGGTTTTTCAGCACATGCAGCCATGAAGACACTGTCCCCACGAGCCTGGGTGTCACACAAGGAGCCAGCCCAGGACAGAGCCTTACAGGACCCAAGAGGCAGCAACATCCACTGCTGAGCCCCAGCTGCTGACCTGACTCAAAGGAGTGATGCTGTGAGGGTTTCACTGACGTGATAAAGAACATGACAGCCTGACAGAGCACCTCACTGGCTTCAACTCCTTCTATGCTGAGGTTCTTTGTCAGCAGTATGCAAACAGTTCACTGTGTTAAATGTGCTGAACTCCAAAAATACAGGTGAAGATTGCCCCAGAAGCAGATTGCTGCAATCTGTGTTGGGGCAGCTCTTGGATGCTGTGGTGCATCCTCCGGTCACAGGAACAGTGAGCAAACTGGAGGGCTCACAGCAGCAGAGCTGGAAAGGATTGAGTGTTTCCTGTCCTTTACAGAAGGATGGTTATTGTGGTCACAGGCTGTGCCAACCTCTGCCTGTGTGGGCCACAGTGGTGGCAGAATGCACTCACATCCTCCCTGATCTGCTGCTGCAGGGCAGGAGGTACCTTGTGAAGTTAGGGTCCAGCTCTTCTCCTAGCAGCAGAGCCCCAGTTTCATCACTCAAATGCCCCTTTGTTCTCCACATTGCTGTCCTCCTCTTGCCTCTTCACCCTCACCTCAGAAATGCTGAATTGTGAAATATTCCCAACTCTCCAGGGATTGAGCAATGTTTCCAGGTGTCAGTGGGCATCATTTATCTCAGAGACTGGAAATTCCACTTCCAGAGAAAGGGTGGGGCAACTGTCCCAACATGTTTAACTACACAGGCTGCAGCATCCCAGCTCCTTTGGAGGGAAAACCCTGCACAAAAACTTAACCACTGGATGTGTTCAATCCCTACTGTGTGTGTTCCCATAACATTTGCCCCATTGGCAGCTAATTTAGGCTGCTCTAGATCAGACACTCCTTGGGGACCCTTTGGCAAGCTATGGCAGCATGGAAACGTCTCCACAGAGTCTGGGAGCTGCAAGTGGGATTTCCTGGCACCATGGAAAAGCCTCCATAGAGTCTGATAGCTACAAATGGGATACTTGCTTAATTTCTCCATGAAAAAGACATGTTGTTGCCATTAGAATCTCTCTCATTGCTATTTCATATTTTTCAGCCTACAAGGAGAAAATGAAGGAGCTGTCTCTGCTCTCCCTCATCTGCTCCTGTTTCCACACCCAGCCCCATCCCAACACCATCTACCAGTATGGAGGTAGGTAACCTGCTCCCACTCCAGCAGTGTTTGGATTGTTCTCCCACAGCAAAGTGGGAGCTTGCCAGAGTCAGAGTCTCTCTGCTTCATGCAAGGGTGACATACAAAGTATTAACAGCAATGTGACCTTTCTGCAATTATGCCACGGCTTAAAATTAATTGCATTTGCATGGAGGGGAGGAAGGTGATCACTAATCAAGAAATTCTGGAGATGAAACAAAATCACCCAGATCAGGATATGGGAAAATCCTAATTCCTGTGTGAGGAGCTTGATGACCTCAGGTCACTCTCCTGAGTGGCACAGGTTCACAGAGTCACTGTTTTTTTTCCCACAAAGATATGGAGGTGAAGCAGCTGGATAAGAGGGCATCAGGCCAGAGCTTCGAAGTGATCCTGAAGTCCCCTTCAGATTTATCTCCTGAGAGCCCAATCCTTTCCTCCCCTCCCAAGAAGAAGGATCTGTCCCTGGAGGAGCTGCAGAGGAGGCTGGAGGCTGCAGAAGAGAGGAGGAAGGTAAGATGTCCTGTAGAAGCAGTGACCTTTCTGCTACTAATTGCACCAAACCCTAAAACTCAGCAGGATTAATCTAAAACAGCTGGGAAGTGTTCTGACACTTGTTATTCCACTGTAAATTGTCAGGTGAGACACAGGCATCAAAGAGAGAGGTTCTGCAGTGTGATGTAGGCAGGGAATTGAACTCCATCCTCATCCTCATCATCATCATGTGATCACTGAGGCACTTGGGGACATGGGTTAGTGGTGGGCTGGCCAGTGCTGGGGGAACTGTTCTCAATGATCTCGGGGGGCTTTTCCAACCTAGACAATTCTTTGGTAGCAGGAAAAAGGCACCAAAAGTATCTTCCAAGCAAGAAGATTGTGTTATGGGGGGGAGGGGGTGGCAGAGTGGTTTGAGCAGAGCAGGGAGTCAGGAAGCCTCTCTGGGGAGATGAAGGCTGGAAGAGCCTCTCGGTGGCCTCACCCCATCCCCTGGCAGACCCAGGAGGCGCAGGTGCTGAAGCAGCTGGCAGAGAAGCGGGAACACGAGCGGGAGGTGCTGCACAAGGCGCTGGAGGAGAACAACAACTTCAGCCGCCTGGCCGAGGAGAAGCTCAACTACAAGATGGAGCTGAGCAGGGAGATCCGTGAGGCACATCTTGCTGCCTTGAGGGAGCGGCTCCGCGAGAAGGCGAGTGGGACCCCTGGGACAGGGCTGGGGGCTGGGGGGGCTGATCTTTATGGAAAAATGGGGTCTGGTCCCAGTGTGATGGGTGCGAGGGATGGGGTGTTTCTTTGGTGGTGGTTGCTGAGGAGGAGCTCTGCTCCAGAGCAGTGTGAGGAGGGGGGTTATGTCCTTCAAGGTCAGTAGAGAACATAGCCTGGATAATCCCAGTAACTGCAAATCCAAAGCCACAGTGTCAGACCCACCATGGGCGGTGTGGCTGAAGGGTTTTGCAGGACAGAGGAGCCAGGAATGTGTTTGCTGGAAGTTCCATCACGTCCAAGCTCCCACAGATGATCCTTCACTCCTTGCAGGTGTAAGCCCCTGCCCTCCCGATGTTTTGGATGAGAAACTGGTCTCTTTTTTTATGTCTGATGAAAATCCTGTGTGCAGGAGGAAAATATTAATCACAAGAGCAGGGCGTGTTAGCCTGGTGTCATTTCTCCTGTCTTTGCAGGAACTGCACGCGGCTGAAGTCCGCAGGAACAAGGAACAGCGGGAGGAGATCTCTGGATAAAGGGCTTTTCTACACATCTAGCACCTGATTCCTGTTAACAAACCAACCAGTCGACCAACCAACACATTTTATTTTGTTTGTCTAGATGCGACATTCGGTTCTCCATCCCCCCTCCCCGGTGTTCGTCCCCCAGCTACACGCTTCTCTCTGCATCCCTAATCGTCAGTGCTTGTGGGGATTCACAGATCATAGGGACCTCTAAGCAGAATAGCAATTAGTGCACATCAAATAGAGAATCAATCAGTCGATCAGTCAATCAAACAGCTTCTTTGGAGGGTTTTGTCCTTTTTTTAAAAAAAAGTATTTCTTAAACGGATGTAAAATAAGAAACCAAACGAAGATATTAATAAATTCAACCGCCAGTGTCACAGAGATACGGATTTCTTATCCGGGGCTTTTCCTCCTCTTGGTGTTTGCTCTGAGCCAAATATCAGTTTCAGAAAAATGGGAAATAAGTGATAATTTCTGTGTGTGAAGTAAATTAGGGAGTAGTCCCCTGTTTGCCCATGGTAGGAGAGAGGAAGGAGAGGGATGGATGGCTCAGGAGTTGCAGTGTGCAGAACCCCCATCTTTTGGCTGCCTTCAGAGCCAGCCCAAGTAGGTAGTGACCACAGTCCTCATCTTTGGGTGATTTTTGAGAACCCGTGTGGAAGCAGCTGAGGGGCTCCACCCAAACTTGGTGCCAGGTGCCACATTACGGCAAGTCCCTCTCACGGTGGGCGCTGCCTGATGCCCTGGTTGGCCACTGAGCCGCCCTCTCCCCAGCTGAGCAGGGACTGAGAGGTCTTGGCTGCTCTGCCTGGGAGAGCTGTGGGTGGTGATTGCATTTCCAGCTCTGTGGGAGCCCTGGGAGAGACCCTCAGTCCTCTGTGGGCTCCCCAGTGCTCCCACAAGATAGGATTCCACTCTGCTAGGAGAGCAAATCCAGCAGAGACGGTGCATGGTTGTGAAATTGCCTTTTAGTGAACAGAAGAATCCTTCCCTCTTTCCAGTGATGGATGTGGCTCTTTGGGGCCATCACAGGGCAGATTGCTGGAGACCACATCCTGGGGCTCTCTTCTGATCTCCACTGAATTCCCAGCTGGATGTGGGAGGGATCCCTCCATGGCCATGGCTTGATGTCAGGGGACTCTGCTCCTAAAAGGAAGGGCTACCTTACTCCCAAAGCCCTCCTCCTGGTCTGGGGGGACAATAGGGCTGTTAGAAAGCTCCTGTGCTGTCAGTGACAAAAGAAAATTAGATTAAGGGCAAAGAAGGAAACTGAGGGTTGAATTTCTTAACAGTAGCTAATGATCAGTTTATAGTAGCAGCTGTCTTAGATAAGCATTTGTGTAGAGCGCGGCATCACCGCCAGCATCACCTCATCCATATAGTGACGAGAAATTTTAAAAAGTTTAAAAAAAAAATTTAAAAAGTAATTTAAATGAAATGTTTGTGTGTAAGAAATGGTTGAAACTGTCAAATGTCTGTGTCCCACGTTGGTGGGATCTGAGAAGGTATCTGCGAGATATTAACCCTGTCCTACTCTCTGTGGTGCTGAGTGTTTGCTTGGTGTGTAATTCTGACCTGGAGCTTGTTGTAAATACTGTTTTTAGTACTATGATTATTATGATTATTATTATCAGAAATGTTGTACTCATGAGCAAGAGTTGAAAACAAGAGAAATGGCCATTTTCACTCTCTCCTGGGGGCTCAGAAGGAGTTGGAGGCTGGGCCAGGTGAAGGCAGGGTGCCAGTGGGATGCTGGAGCAGAGAGCAGCTGGAAAATGATGGAATTGGGAGCTGGAGGCAGCCAAGTCCTGCGGGCAGGGCAGTGAGAGCGGGGACGGCTGCTCCTCGTGCTGGGAGGAGAAGGAAGGGCTGAGAGGAAGAATAGAGGTGATGCTTCAATTCTAGTTCATATAATTTAGTGTTGATCTAAACCTCCCTGTGTGGAGGTTCCAGGTGGTTCCCTGCAACCCGGTGGAAGCTGGAGGATCTGTCAGGTTTAGCAGGAAGAGAGCTGTAACAGGTTGTGCTGGTCAAAGCTGTCCTGCTAAACAGCTCCTGAGTCTCCAGGCTCAATTCCTGCCTGGATCTTCCCTCTCAGTCCCTTGTGCTGCCCCGTGTCCCTCTCTTCCCCCTCCCTGGACCCCAGATGGGTCTCAAGTGGAGACTTATTCTTGCAATAGCTTTTCCTGGCAAAAAATCCCACAGCAAGTGCAGAATGGCCTGGCAGATGGTGCTCATGCACCAAACTAATTTTTCTCCCCTCCATCAGGTTGGTGCAGTGAGGGATGGTGGATATGGCTGGAAAATGTGTTACTGCAGGAGAAGCTCGTGCAGGGAGGAGCAGGGACGTGCAGGGAGAGCTGTGCATTGGTAATGTCAGGGAGATGCTGCTGAGACACGTGGTGCCAAGGAAACAGCCTCAGCTGTGGGGCCAGAGGCTTTACGTGTCCTGGAGCTATGTTTGCCTGGTGCAGGTGGATGGAGGAGGAATGTTCAGGAGCTTGTCCAGTGCCACTGGGCACTATCAGGGAAATGTGTGACTGCTTTGGCTGCGTGGTGTTGGCTGGATGAGGGGTGTCCACCCACTGCTCCAAACCCATCGTGGCCAGGAGCTCATGCAGCACTGTGCCCAACCTGCAGCACGTGGCATGGGCCAGGAGCATGGTTGTTCCATGCCTTCCCATATCCCTTCATGCTATTGGCTGTGTGCAGCTGCATACTTCATGCCTCAAATGAGACTAATTAAGTATCTTCATTAACATCCTTACTGCCCCAGCCTATGTCATTCCTGGAGCATTCCCATGTACCGTGGATGTGGACATGGCATGCAACACCCCCAGTTCTCGGGGTCACCTTCCTTACTGTGGGGTTTGAGGTCTCCACTGATCCCTGAAGGTGTTTATGAATTGAGTTCAGAACCAACAGTTTCCAGCCCCATTTTAGCAGCATCATATGGACATGGGAATGTGCCTTGCAGGGGGAGCATCCTCAGGGCACCCACGGCATCCCTGCCTGGACCTCAAGTGTGGCAGCAGTGTGAGGGAGGAAGGCCAGGAGGGTGACATCGTTATGTGCATGCATAGGCCTTCCAAGAGCCCTCCTGGAGAAGAGCCTTTGATTTGGGCAAGAATGAGGAGCTGAAGCTAAATGAGCTCCCAGCTGGCACCAACAGCTGGGCGATTGGTGAAGCTGTAGGAAAGGCACAACCAGCCTCACAGCCCAAACTACAGCTCTGTGCCCACGTTATTCCACAGAGCAGAGCTCAGTTCTGCCTGTAAATAGGCACTTCCAAGGATGCTGGCCCCTCTGACTTCTTCTGGACTGAGCCTATTCCTTGTCTTATTATTTTGGAGTCATTAAAAATCTTGCTCTAAGCAATTGTGGGGTTCCCTTTGAGTTGACCTTCCAGGGCCAGTGGGAAGTGGGAGTTGAGGAGTTTCATGCATCCTACCTCAGGGGTAGGTCAGTATTGCTGCTCCCTTTCAAATGTAAACTTCAGCTTGCTTGCTTTAGCTTAGCCCAGCGTGACTCTCTGGCCCTGGCTCTGCAATCCTGTCTCACGGGGTTTGTTCTATCCCTCCCATGGCATTCCTGTCCTCCTCGCAGTGGCTGTGCACCCGGCTGTGCACACGCACACAGAAACGCATCCGTGGAAACAATATATGCACATTCACTCTGATACCACTTGAAATGAGTCAGGGAATGGCTGTTTACGGTGCTAGAGATTTCTTACTCTCCGTGCTAGGGATGAGATGACATAGTAAGACCAATAAACTCCACCTTTGTAGTCAGTTGTCTTTAAGTAAAGCAGCAGAGAGGCACTGGCCCATGCCTACGTGTGGGTGCTCCGTGGTCCCCGGGGTGCAGGGACGCAGGGGACAGCTGGGCATCCCTGCCCTGGCACCCCCCGTGCCTCAGTTTCCCACACCCTTTGACCAGGGGACATAGATGCTCCCTTCCCACAGGGACCACGGGAAAGCCGATGCCTCCACATCTCTAAAGTGCTCTGAAATGGAAAGTACCAAAGTATGGAGTCGGGATAGGCAGCTGTGCACCCCAGGAGGAACACCCCAGCCCGTGGCTGCAGGAGAGGGTTGGAAGATGACTGTGTGGGCACAGGGCTGAGCTGTCACCCCAGGGCTCAGCACCACAGCTGCCCTCTGGGCAGGATGTGCTCCTCCTGCCACAGCCGGGGTCACATCCCTTGTGCTGGGTGGGGAGCTGGCACAGCATCATGGAAAGACTTTCCATCCCTAACAGAGCCTTGTCCGGTTCCCTTTGGTCTGCCACCTGCATTTCATTGTCAACTTGAGGTTGTTGTTGTGCAAAAGAAGTGATCATGAAAAAAAAATAAAGGAAAAAAAAAAGAAATAAAGTTGGTATGAAACCGTATGTGTCCGTCTCTCCAGGTTATTTTAGTTGCAAGGCTTCTCTTTGTATTGTGAGAATACCAATAAACAGCATTAAACAGAAAATTGACCTGAAGATTTAACAAAATAGACCTTAATCCTCTGAATGCTCAGTGACTGCTTTTTCACACTTCATAAAAGAGGCAGAAATTGACAGTTTATCACCATTCTCAGAGGGACAACGCAATAAATGCTTTAATGAGGGTCTGCTGCCACCCCCTGTGGCTGGCAGTGAGGGTGTGCCAAGTCTTTACACAGGAAGATCGAAAAAGATACAAAACAGTTACAAATACAAGTGCAGTTCTAGAAACCACATGAGCTTATTTATTAAAGACTCCAATGCTTCCTTCATGAGCTTTTCCTGAGAAAGGATCCAGCCTGAGCTGGACAGAGTGGGAGGGAGCAGGCCTGTAGTCCTCAGGGAGATGGACCCCAACCCCTGAGACCCTGCATGGCCAACGCTCCCAATCCCATCCCTGGAGCCAGGTACACAAAAATGTCCAAAAGCTGCAACTGAAAACAGGGAAGTTCATAATCCACAAGGATATGTGGGAGAAGGTGCCTGGCTGCTTTCCTTGCTGCTGAGGAAAGGTTCCCCCACCTGCCTTGTGGGGAGGGCTTTTGTCACCACAAGTGGTGCCCAGTGTCACTGGCCACTGTCCTTCCTGTCCTTGAGGGGATATTGAAATGGCAGCATCCTCCTGGGCTGTCCCACATCTTGTGATCCCATCAAAATAACCAGTGTGGGAGACTTTCCACAGAGCTCAGCAGCACTCAGTGCACAAGGAGACAAAGTGAGGGGAAGGCAGGGGGGATTTTAATTTTAATTCCCAGGGCAGTGTTCTGTAAGGGCAGGGAGGACTGTGCCAGGAGGACAGTGCCAGGACAGTGCTGGGGCCATCACGGTGCTGGCAGTGGCAAGCAGCCCATGCCTGATGCTTTTCCCACGTGTCCTCAGGATGCTGCTGCCCGCACAAACAGGAATTCTATTTTTGCAGCTTGACCTTCCTGATTCCGGAGATAACAACCTGACTGCAAATGCAGCATTGCTCCCTTTTCCTCTGAGATTCGATACAGTCCACTAACCCAGGCTCTTCTAAAACATGGACATAACAAAGTAAACCCCTGCATTTGTCTTAGGAAAACAGGCACGGTCCTTGGTGCCCGACAATTCGAGATATATTGACGAGACCAAGCATGGTCACCTCCTAACTAGTTAATTCAAGACACATCCTTCATCCTTTTGTGATCTGAAGGAGAAAACCACAGAGGCAAGGGATCTGCTGGGGCAGGACAGGGCAGGAGGAGCAGAAGGAATTGTGGAGAGGCTCCCATCACCTTCCAGCCCCACTCACCGTGCAGCCCTGCGGGGCTGAGTGCCGAAGACACAATACTGAAGGCCTGAACCACACTCTAGCACCCACAAAATCTTAGAATCAAGGAATGGTTTGTTTCCAACCCCCTGCAATGAGCAGGGACACCTTTCACTATCCCAGGCTGCTCCAAGCCCTCTCCAGGCTGGCCTTGAGCACCTCCAGGGATGGGGCAGCCACAGCTCCTCTGGGCACCCTGTGCCAGGGCCTCCCCAACCTCACAGGGAGGTTTGGAGGTTTGGTTTCCTCACATTGGAATTTATTCCCGATATCCAATCTCACCCTGCCCCCTGTCAGTACCCCTTGTCCTGTCACTCCATGCCATGTCAAGAGTTCCTTATGGAAAAAATCAAAACCAAGTCAAGAAAACAAAATACCTACGTAACTGTGGAAGGGATCCCTACAAAGTGCTTGAGCTGTGCCTGAGTAAGGGAAGGGATCAGAGACTCTGCCAAGGTGAATGCAAAGGCTCACCTGGGCAGGCAAAACCCAGAAATTTTGCAGTGATTTGGTTTGAAACATAACAGCTCACCCTGCTTCAGCAGCCTCGCTGGCACCATGGCTGAAGTGAGTCTGCCCACTGATAAAGGGACAGAGCAGCAGCAGATTAGGTGCCAGGAGGTGAAATCATCCCACTCTCTGTGCAAGGAGGAGCACAGGGACCTTCCTGTGTCCTGGGATCTGACAGCAAAAGCCAGGTTTTGCTTTCCAAGAGGCCATTGACTACTGGGAAAACCGGAGTAGAGCAGCATTACTGGGGGTGTGTTGTCTTCTTACCACCTTGATAAGGCCACTGCTCTTGGGCACTGTAGGGAGATGGTTTTAGTGGAAAAAGGGACCTTTTATCTGTCCTGTCCCACCCCACTGGCATCCCAAGGATGCAGCAGTGGCACTGGTAGAGAGACAGACATGCTTCCTTGGAAAAGGGAGTCACCATTTCCAGTGGGTGATTTAACCTTGCTGGTTACCACTGGTTATCTTGGGGGAGGAAAAGAAATACAATTCCTTGTGGAATATCACTTTAATGGTATTAGCTGGGGTAGACTGGTGAGGGGGAACATGAGGGAAATAGAGGTGGCAGCTGGTTATCAGGCAGGGTTGGTTTGCAGGGGACCAAAAAAAATAAAAAAAAACAACAAAAAGAGGAAAGGCGTGGGGGAAAAAAGAAGCATTAAATAAATCACCACAAAAATATCAGATAGGATCATTAGAAATTTGTGTAAAAAATACTAAACAGACCAAACGCCACCTGAACACCTGTCAGGAAAAGCCACCCACCCAGTAGCTGTGAAAAGCTGACAGAATGGAAACACAGCGAGTGCTTCCAAAAGGGATTCACGACTTTTGGGGCCTCTGGCCTCGCTCATCCGCTCCCAGAACGTGTTAACCACCTACTCACAGAAGAAGTGCAATGTGGTAAAATCATGCTAAAAGTCCTCCCTGAGAAATTCTTGAGTGCCTCCTAAACCCTGGGCCTCACAGGCACAGAAATGGCAGAAATTAACCAAAACTTGTGACAGCTTGTGGTGGCTGGGGAAACACGGAGAGCAGACACAGCTCGAGAGTTAGCGCTGGTAAGGACCAGCAGCACCTTGGGATGGCTCAAAGAGGAAAACAGCCCCAGAATCAAACTGCTCAAGGGCACTTTTTAAATGCTGGAAATGTTTAAATGCTGGCCCTGGTGAGACCTTAAAGCCCCTTCCAGTGCCTAAAGGGGCTCCAAGAGAGATGGAGAAAAACTTTGGACAAGGGCCTGGAGTGACAGAGCAAGGGGGAACGGCTTCACACTGACTGAGGGCAGGGTTAGATGGGGTATTGGGAGGAAATTCTTCCCTGTGAGGGTGGGGAGGCCCTGGCACAGGGTGCCCAGAAAAGCTGTGGCTGCCCCATCACTAGCAGTGTCCAAGGAAATGTTCAGCCATGAACACCTGAGGCCTTTCACAAAACCCTGGAGAGCCACAGAAGGACACAGGGCTTGGGGGACACACACAGGGGACATGGAAGGGGACACACACAGAGGACATGGGGGGCAGAGAGGACTGAGGAGGGAGACACAGGGGGCATGCAGGGCACAGGGGACACACAGAAAGGACACGGGGGGCATGGAGGACCTGGAAAAAGGACATGCAAGGGACATGGGGGCATGCATGAGACAGGGGAAGGGACATGCAGGAGAAAAAGTGTCATGCAGGACCCCAGATGGGGACACGTAGGGGACATGGAGGCACATAGGAGGCACGGTCAGGAGACACGCATGGGGCACAGAGCCCAGGGGGGACACGGGGAGCATGCAGAACCCTGGAGGGGGACACGCAGGGGACACGGGGGCGCGCAGGAGGCCACGGTACGAGGGCAGACAGGAGACATGGGGGGTGTGCGGGGCACAGGGGACACACAGGGGACGG
>VYZP01010509.1:0-14997 GCA_013400635.1 Hypocryptadius cinnamomeus | reverse complement strand
TGTCCCCCTGTGCTGCTCTCTGTCTTCTTCCCCCTCCTTGAGGCCGCTCGCCATGGTCTTGCAGCTTCCCTGCCGCTCTCTCCCGGGCAGCCCCCCACCCGTGCACCCCCAGCGTGTGTCCCCCGCTGCCGTGCAGCTGCAGCCCCCCGCCCGTGCTGTCCCTGCTGCTCTCCGTCTCCTCTCTCCATGTACCCTTGGGCAGCCTTTTGCCCCCCATGGCCCCTCCACCCTGTGCAGCTCTGTCTAACCCCCCTAAAGCCACCTCCCCATGCATCCCCTCTCTCTCTCAGTACTTCTCTGCACCCACGCTGCATCTCCCTCTCTGTGCTCAGGCTTGCTGGCTGCCCACAGTGTAATCTGCTCTCTGCCCTCATGATGCTGCACCCCAAAAACCTCTCTCCTCTCCCAGCTGTGCTGTGCTTTTTTTCCTCACTTCACCCCAAATCTTTCCCACAGCCCTTGACACGCTCTCAGCACTCTGCAAGGTGCACCAGGAGGGACAGGCATGGACACCCTGAGTCCTGGTAGAGCTGGGGTGCCCCTCATCTCCCTCCACAGCCCCACTGCTGATGTGTTTTTAGCCACTTTTTCGATTACTTATGTTTTCAGCCCACTTTTTCTCCATTCAGTGCTGGTTCCTGCCCAGAGGCATCTGAGCAACACACGTGGGGTTCAGTCCCGTGATGCTGGGCAGGATGTCTGGGGCATCCTGAAACTGAGTCCCAGCTCAGGGGTGTTGTGAGTGATGCTAATCACTAAGTGGGAGGGGTTTTACCCCAGAATGAAGGACAAGGGTAGGGATATAGAGTGACAACAAAAGTTGGAGTGGTTGAGCTGAGGGCAGTGAGTGCTGAGCATCAGTGCTGCTGTGAAAACTGAAGTGCTTCTGCTGGTGGCTTTGTGCTGGGCTGGCTCAGAGGGGCCATTCTGCCCTGTGGGCTCTGTGGAGGTAAAGGGCACCTTGTGATGTCCCTGTGGGGCAGGCAGGTGTTTCTGCAGGGCATGAACTTGGTTGTGAAGTCACACTGCACATGCTGGGTCAGTACTGTGCTCTGGCCATGGCCTGGGGAAGTGGTGGGAGCCAGGTGGCATCTCTGCTGTGCTCTGTGCCACTGCTCGGAGTTCTCCATGGGGGTCTGAGCCTGGAAGAGCCAGACCTGAGCGAGGTGTTCCCTTACCTGTCTCTGTGTGGGCTGCACCAGTGCTGTAGGTGCTGTAGGAGATGCTTTGTAGGCACCAACTTCTCCTTACCTGGGCATGGGCTGATCCCCAGCATTGTGGGCAGCAGGGCAAGGGAGGGGATTCTCCCCTTCTGCTCTCCTCAGGTGAGACCCCACTTGCAGTGCTGCATCCAGCTCTGGGGCTCCCAGCATCAGAGGGATGTGGAGCTGCTGGAGCGAGTCCAGAGGAGGTCCTGGAGATGCTCTGAGGGCTGGAGCACTTCTGCTCTAGAGACAGGCTGAGAGAGGTGGAGAAAAGAAGGCTCTGAGGAGACCTGAGAGTCCCTTTCAGTTCCTAAAGGGGCTTCAAGAAAGCTGAAGAAGGGGTGCTGTCTTACATCTATTGCTGATTTATTAGAAATGCACACTTTGAAATAGTTTCCAGATGTCACTGTTTCTGCGGGCTTGACATGCTTTTTTAATTTGATTTTTTTGTGTGTGACTTTGGAGGAGGGAAGAATCCCTGTTTTACTGTGGAGGAGACAGTGACAAGCTCCTCCAACAGTGTGAAATCGTGAGATAGTTTGAAATACATTTGGAAACACACCTTCAAACTGAGTATCTTCAGAGAGTTTATGATGGATGCCAGGAACATTTTTTTTGGACCTCTTTCACACTCTGCCCTTCACCTCCTGTACCCCAGTCCCACCCATGCCCATCATTGTCACCCAGCCTGCAGAGCATGTGTTGGGTTGAGCTTCCCCTCATCCTTCCTCCTGGCATGGAGCACTTGGGGATTTGCTCATCCCCTTCTCCTTAGGAGCCCCTGCAGTCCCTTCTCTCCTTGCTCCCAGCACACCCAGGAGCCTTCCATGACCGAGTTCACCTTTTGACCCTGGCATTCCCCCATTTCTCCACAAGCAGCTGGTGACTGAGCTGGTGGCTGTCCCGCGATGGCCACGCCGGACGTCAGCGTGCACATGGAGGAGGTGGTGGTGGTGACCACGCCGGACGGCGCGGTGGACGGCGCTGCCATGGAGGAGGTGAAGACAGTGCTGGTCACCACCAACCTGTCCCAGCACGGGTAAGAGATGGGGTTGGTGCTGAGGGGATGTGCTGGAAACCCTCCCACGTGTGGTTGTAGGTTGGGATTGAGCCCCCAGTGCTTCCTCCTGCATCCCTGCTCACTGTGGGGACCTCAGCGGTGGACATGGAGTGTCCAGTTCCTTGCTAGGGCTTCCCACAGCCAAGGCTCTGCAGCTCTGTGCAGAACAGGCTCCACTCTTTCCCTCTTTTGAGGTGGGGAAAAAAGACTGACCCCAGATTCCTTTTTCTGAGTGGATTTGGATGTTGGAGTGGACACAAATCCAGTTGGAACAAGACACCAGTAGCTAAATCAGTGTTTTTCTGCTATTTATTTCATGATGGCTGTGCTGAGCTCTGAACTCCAACAGACAAGTTTGTCCTCACCAGGCTGAGGGTGGTGCAGCTGAGCTCCCCTTCCCTGAAGGCTGAGGGGATTTGGGGTTGGTTGGTTTTTGGCTGAGCTGTTCGGGAGCCTCCACTGCCAGCAATAGGAGTGAGAGAGGTGTCCTTGAAACAGTGTTGCCCTGGATGGAGAGGCACTGCTCAAAGAAGCAGTGAAGGTCTGGTGGTTGAAGTGCTGCTGATTTGCCCAATTTCTGCCTTTTTTTGTTGGCATTTTATATTCAGGGCTGCTGTTTGTTCAGGTCTGGTCTGTTCAGTGGCAGGTTGGCCATGGCCTAAGAGCCTGGCTGGTACCTTGAAGGCCCACATAGCAATGGACTCTCTGCTTTATTTCTCTATGGTTTTTTGGGTGGGGCAGAGCCCAGAGCCATTTGTGTGTTTTGTTCCTTCAGTGGGCCGAAAATCCAAGTTCACACCTGGAGCTGCATCCAGGCAGGCTTGTCTGAAATAAGTGCGTGTTGAATGGCTGTTTATTGCTCTCCACAAGGTGTTTGTCTTCTTTTCTAAGAGTGTCTTTGTGTCAGTGCCCTGGGGCTTTGGGCAAGGCAGAAGGTGACAACTCAGTCCAGGGGCCTTCCTCTTGTGCTGCTTCAACTGAGATAAAGCCCATTAATAGATGAATTTTTGGTAAAGAATGGGCAGGACAGGCAGAGGCAAGAGCTGTTGGTGCTAGGATGGGCAGGATCTGCCCTGCTCTTCCTCCACACCCTGGGTCTGTGAATGTTTCCAAAACCTCTTCAATTCCCAGAAGAACGGTGATGGTGGGGAAGAAGGGCTTTGCTCCTCTTATTTTCTGTCCCGTGGAGACTCCCTTGTCTCTCTCAGTGGAGAAGCACTTGGGATGTGGCTGTTCTTGGATGCAGAATGGTTCCTGGTTTTCATGTGGCTCTGAGCCTCTACAGACCCATGTGCAGCATTGACCCATTGGTGTTGCCTGGGAAAATGGATCATGGCAGAGGCTGTCTCAATCAGTTGGTTTCCTTTCACTCTTAGTTCCCTTCCTGTTTTTCTTTGGAAACCTTTTCACACCCTCCCAGTGTCCCCTGGGTGGTCAGGGGCAGGACAGCTCTACACAGCACAGAGAGAAATGCTTTCATTTGCTCACAGCTGTAAGCAGTGATGTCTTGGCATGTATGAAAAGATTCCCTGAGGGTTTTCCCTGCATCTCTCTGGAGAAGAGCCCCTGGACAGGCCCTTTGCTCCCCCATTCTTGGGGATGGTAGTGGGTTAATGGAAAGGATGTGAATGTTGGCATCACAGAGTAAAACCTGCCTGACTCCCCCCACTGAGCAGGGCAGTGGGGCTGGTGGTGGGTGGCAGCACGAGCCACCCATGGTCTCTCTGTGGCCTTGGACAGTTGCCTCCACCAGGCTCTGCTCCTCCTGGGGCAATGTCACAGTGGGGCTGGCTCCTTCTCCCTTTCCCTCTGATTTCCCTCTGCAGCCCCAGCTGCTGTCAGGAGAGCAGCTGCAGGCACAGGCTGGGATCCCTTGGTGTTGGCTCGGTCACAACTCACATGGGGAGCTTTCTGTTTGCCTGGTGTGACACTTAAACCAAACTCAGCTTGGGGGTTGGTGCCTTTTTCTCGTGCTCATCTGGGTATGGGTTTGCTATTAAAAAAACCCTCTGTACAACCAATTGTTAAGAGCTTAATTAGTTCATGTGTTCTTAAGGAATAGGCTGAGGGAAATGGGAAAATAATAATGAGCAAGAAGCTTTTCTCTTTGGTCTGTGAGAGGAGGGGATCTGTGCTTGATGCTCTGATGAGGTGTTTGTATTTCTGATCAGCACAGGATTCTGGGGGAGACTTTTCTCTCTCAAGTTTCCAGGCAAGGCAGGAGCAGAAAAGAAAGGAGATGCCAGCCTGCTGAGTTATCTGCACATGCTTTCTTCTCTTCCTCCCATCTGGTTTATGGATCCTCCTGGGGAGGAAGATGAGAACCATCCTCGCCTGCCTTCGTCATGGCAACTGGCAAAGGCAGGGCCAGCTGGGGGGCTGCACTGCTGGGGCTTGGAAGGTGTTTGTGTTTTCCCTTGCCTCTGCCTCAGTCTGTTTCCCTGGAATGGGATGGGAGAAACAGCATGGAGACACTCGCCTTTTTTTGTGGTTTTCTCTCCCCCACGTGTCCATGGCAGACACAGACTTCAGTTGCCTGAATTTTTCATACAAGCCGGGAGTTGTTTTTTTTGTTTTCCTCTGGAGGTTAAGGGTGTGGGCTGGGTTATTCCTCCCCATCCAGTTGCACCTTTTGGTAATTTTTTGGAGCGGTGCAAAGGTGGTGGAGTCCTGGAGGAAGCTCTGAAAGGTGCTGACTTTTCTGCTGGAGGGTTTCTTCTGGGTAACTTGGTGGAGGTTCTTGATCTGGAGGCAGGTCAGGGCTGTGGGGTGCTGGGCTTTGCATGCCAGAAGGAGTTGCTTCCTCTGGCACCCTGCTGAAGTGCCACTGCTGGCCTTTCACCTGGAGGAATGCAAGAACCTAGCAGCAAACTGATGAAAAACTCCAGGTTAGAATTCTTCTGTTCTCCTGTCAGACTGCCACTTGTGTAATAATCACCTTTGTGCAGATGCCTTAGCTCTGAGTTTACCTTTTTGAGTCCTTTCACGTTACCCTCCCCATGCTCTGCCAGGGCTCTGGGCTGCTGGTCACTGTGAGCTGCAGAGGAGTTGTGTCCATCTCCTTTCTGTCACAGCAGGAGCTGTCTCCCCTTTCTCTGGAGCAGCATCTGTGAGCCACTCACCTGGTGGGGCTGAGCTGCCGCCCACACCATTCCTTATCTCTGTGCTGCTCCCCACAGGTACCTGCCCTGAAGCTGCTGAGGGGAGGGATGCTTTGAAGCTGCAGTTCCACCCTGGAGCTGTGTGTTAGGAGCCCAGAATGGAAAAACCAGTTGCTCTTGAATTTCCTTGTCCCTGTGGCATGGCGGGTGAGAAATGTAGTTGTCAGTGAGTCACTAGGACTGTCTTAATTCATCCATGGTACCAAACTGAGGGAGGTTTCAGGTTTATTTTCTCTGTGGAGTCTTCCCTGGGAGTTTGTATGCCAAAGTATGTGAAAAGCTAATTGTGTTTCTCCCCCTGCCCCTGTGGGTCAAGCTTTCTGCAGCTTCAGTAACACCACCAAACATACATCTTATAAGGAGGGTAGAATTAGATTAGATATTAGGAAGAACTTGTTCCCTGTGAGGGTGGTGAGGCCCTGGCATAGGTTGCCCAGAGAAGCTGTGGCTGCCCCATCCCTGGAATTGTTCAAGGCCAGGTTGGACAGGACTTGGAGCAACCTGGGATAGTGGAAGGTGTCCCTGCCCATGGGTGGGGCTTGGAACAAGATGAGTTTTAAGGGCCCTTTCAGCCCAAAGCATTCTGTGTTTGTATGAAAACCCATTAGGAATGGTCCCTGCTGAGCACTGGCTGTGATGTACAGGTGGATCCATAAGGGCACCAATGTGGGCTCCCTCCCTTTGAGACCTCACCTCCAAAGCCAAAGGGGTGAGCAGCATGTCCCACATCCCAGCCAGAAGTGCCTGTTCCCTCTGAGTGTGGGAAGCTCCTTGGAGGGGCTTGGGGCTCTGTATTCCTGTAGCAGAGCTGGGAGAACAGTGAGGGACTGGGAGCTGTGCAGGACCCACATGGGCAAAGGACCCAGAGGAGATGGAGGTATCAACGTGGGGACAATGGAAGCAGCTGGATACCCAGCTGTTAATGAATGTCATGGATATATCAAGTTTTAAGAGGCTCAGAGATTGTATTGCAAGTGTCTGTAACTCATATTATGTTATCTGTGCTCACACATCTGCCCTTGGGGTTTATCCAACTCCTTTATAGTGTCTCTGTGGCTCCTTGAGGTCCTGCTCCCTGGAGCATCCTGCATACCAGGGGATTCAGCCAGTCCATTGCCCAGACAGCAGCAGCATGTTTCACACATGTTTTTCCTGGGGAAATCTCAGGCAAAGCTTCCAAAGGCTGGCAGTGACTTCTGAACAAGGGGCTGTGCTGACAGCATCTCTCCATGCCAGCTCTCCAGCACGGGCTGGGCTGGAGGCAGATCCACAGGGCTGGGATTAAACAGGAGGCAAGAGAGAGCTGGCCAGGCTGCTGACAGGGGCTTGCCTGCTGTGGGGTTCTTCATCTCCACATGAAAAAATGGAGCTGAGCCTCCCAAACCCAGAGCTGACTCTTAACTCTTGTGGGAAAATGTGATCCAAGGGACTTCTGAGGCGATGTCTCCACAGGGCATCGGGTGTGGGGGTGGCACAGCCACATGGCTTAAGAATGCCTCTGCCTCTCTTCCCAGCGGTGACATCAACGAAGACACTCTGGAGACTGAAAATGCAGCTGCTGCAGCTGCTGCTGCCTTCACAGCCTCCACAGACCTGAAGGAAGCGGTTCTAGGTAGGTCAGCTCTTTCCATAGCCCCTTGCTGCCAGCTGCACCACCCCAGTGTGCCACAGCCCTGCGCTGGTGTCAGATGGGACAGTCTGTCACACTGTTGTGCAGAGCTGCTGGGGCTCCGGGGTGTTCTCCTGTGGGCCTTGGGGATGCTGTCCCCGGGGGTGCCAGGGATGCTGTCCCAGCATCCAGGGGGGTCTGTGACCAGCAGGGAGCTGGCAGTGGCTGGCTGAGCTGCTGCTGCCCTCTCCTGGTCCGGGATGAGTCCCTGTGTCCGGCCATCCCTGGCTCCTGCCATTCCAGCTTGCCACGGGGATGTCAGTTTTGCAGCAACTTGCTGGCTTTGGTTGCAAGTAAAAATGAGTTTAGGAGACAAAGACTGATCAGCTGGGCTGGAGTTGACTTAAAACCAGTTTTACTTCAAAACCAAGGGGGACTCCACCCAGATAACATCATTCTCTTTTGTCAAGAGTGGATGACTTCTCATACTCCCTGTGTTCAGCTGCAGCTGGATTTGCATAAATCTTACTGGGTTGTTTTGCCTGAGAAATTTGGGTGTTTGGATACTGTCATAGCAAAGTGCAAGTGAGTGGTGGCCACAAACCCCAGCACACTCCACTATGCATCATCTACTTTTTTTTTTTTTTTCTGAGTTTCAAAACTACCATTGCATGTGTGGCTCCGGCACGTGAATCAGGAGCTGTGGCTCATGTTTCTCTTTGATCTGTCCCTTCCTCTGATCCCTGTGAGAAGTGAAGATGGCTGAAGATGAGGACAGTTTGGAGGCAGAGATTGTCTACCCCATCACCTGTGGGGACAGCAAAGCCAACCTCATCTGGAGGAAGTTTGTGTGCCCTGGAATCAATGTGAAGTGTGTGCAGGTGAGAGCAGAAAGCCCAGCACTGAACTTGTGCTTTCCCCTTGCCCACGTTGTGAGGTGACCTGGCTTGTCCTGGTTGTGATAAGCTTTAATCAGCTGCTTTGCATCAGAACCATGTCATGGTAGGAAAGGATGGCATTTTCCTGGTGCTGGGTACCTGATATTTGTCCTGACTAAATTGTGGAGTTCTGGCTGGAGAGATGGTGCCTCAGTTTAATGTGTTACTGAAAATTTGAGAAATTTGGGCACTTGCAGTGTCTGCTCAGTTGGAAAGTTTGAGGAGTGTATTGATTGAGGACCTGCTGAAGAGTTGCTGCTGTGTCCTGGGTAAGTCATGGTTAAAATTTGCATGGATTCAAGAACATGCCATGAGTGAGTCATTGCTGGCATTTGTACACAGCCTAAACAATACCCTGCAGAGGGAGAGTCTCCTTGGGCTCCCAAAGGATAGTCCTTGCCCTTCCCAGCAGAGATGGTCTCCTCTATCCATGAGGCAGAGGATAGATGCTGCTGCCTCCTAAAATCTGTCCTCTCTGCACTGAAGCCCTTGTCCTTGTTCAGAGATGGAGTTTCTCATGCAGTAACAGTGAGTTGCTCTATGTTGGTCAACATGGCCATGGAGAAGAGGAGGCCTGGATTTGGGAAATCCTTTGGGATGGGCTGTAAGGCAGCTCTTAAGAGGACTGCCTGGGTCATGGTTGGACTCGAGGATCTTGGAGGACTTCTCCACCCTTAGTGGTTCTATAATTCTATAATCCTGTGAGCAGGTTGCTGTTAGGTTCAGGCACAGCTGGGTGTGTAGGGCAATAAAAGAAAGGGAAGAGTTGGCACGGTGTGTGCCAGCTCCCTGAAGCTGGTTTGCAGTAGCAGTGGGTGTGCACGGCCAGAGAGGCCAGAGGTTCCCTGATACCAATGGTTGGGCTTGGGAGCAGGAGGTCAAAGACCAAATGGGCTTCTTCTCTCTCTCCTATGGGGCATAACGTGCCCCTGGACCCAAATGTTAGCAGTGCAGCCCAGCTTTCACTGAGTGCATTGTTAGTGGGAGTGTGAGCAGCTCCCTGCTGTTAATGATACTTTGCACAAGCTATGGGTGTTTTCCCAGCTGTCCTGCCTGAGCTGGGCAAACTCACACACCCCTGAAGCCTTGGCTTGGAGCAGCTGTTAACTAACCATTGGTGACAGCAGTGTTTGGCTTTAATCTTTCCAACTTGGGCAGTGTTCTCTGGGGTGGGGAGTGCCTGGCAGCCGTGTGTTTTGGGGGTGTTCAGTGGCACGTGGAGGCTGCAGCCGCTGCTGGGCACTGAGGAATGCCAGCAGGCTCCAGCTGAACCCTGCTCACAGGGCACCCTTGGCTTGTTTATGGCTTGTGGCACTGATGTTGCATCCCTGCCTTTTGCAGTTTCATGATCACCTAATCAGCCCCAAGGAGTTTGTCCACCTGGCAGGCAAGTCGACCTTGAAGGATTGGAAGCGGGCGATCCGGATGAACGGGATCATGCTCCGGTTAGTGCCTTCCTTTGTGTCTCTGGACACTTCTGGGGGATTGTGGTGGGCTGGAACAGAACCTTTGGAATGGCAGTTTTGCTGCTGAGGGAGCAAATGAACCACTATAAACATTTGTTTTAATGACAGCCTGGTCCCAAATGTGGTCAGTCCAATGGCTTTGTTCTGTCCTTGTGCCTAGGGAATAATTTGGGGCAAGAAATATTTCTCTAGCCTTTTCAGGGCTTGAACCACACTGAGTTTCCAGCTGGTGTAGGGACATTGGAAATTTTAATGGCTGTTGGTGGTTGGGCCATGCTGTCTGTGGATTCTCAGCGTGAGTCACCAAATGAAATCAGTCTGGTCATCACCAATGCTCTGGTTACAGCACTCCTGCTTGACATCACTTCTAAATAAGTCCTTCGCAAAAAAAAAAAAACCAAAAAAAAGCTTCTTTATTGCAAACATTTCTCTTCTCTAGTATTAACTACAGTAATTCAATTCCTCTATGGTCCTCCTGAACACCAGCCTGAAACTGTGATTTAATTAAAGTCTTTCTCTGCCTTTGGACAGGATTAAAAAAGAATCACCTCTTTCCCCAGGAATTGTCAGTGGTTTTGTGCTCTTTTCACAGGGTGACATTGCTTTTCCCTGTATTATTCTACTTCAATGCAGGCATCTCCTGTATTCCTTTTAAGCAGCTTTTGCTCCACATAAATTGTGCATAAGAGGTTTAGGCTTTATCAAGGCAGGGCTTTGAGAGGGGAAAAAACACTTCAGGGGAATTTCTGAAGGCAAACCAGCAGCCCATGGGAGCAAATCACGGGAAGCTTAGGTGGTTGTTGGCCAGCAAGACCTGGGAATGTTTTGGAGATAATGTTCTTGGATTGGAAGATCCCATGTTCCAGTGTTGGCACTCCCTTTGAATGAGATGAGAGACCTGATTTTAGTTTCTAAATAGGGTTATGTCCTGTCTTCTTTTGAGCTATAGAGTCAAAAAGGCAAGAAAGAAGCTTCCTGTGGTCTCACCCTGAACTGAGACTCCAGCTGATCCTTTGGTTGGAAGCTGGAACTTTAGAGGGGACGTGCTGGTGGCACCAGATAGGGGCTCTCTCTTCCCCTTCCTTCCCCAAGAAATGAGTTAATCCGTCCCAGTAAGGGCTCCTGCTGGCTCTGCCTGCTCTCCTGGCATTTTGGGACTCAGAAGTTTGGGGTGAAGGCTGCCAGGAACGATCTCAGAGCCCTTAGCTGTTGTTGATGTGCCTGTCCTTGTGCTTGCTCCCTGTCTTTCAGGAAGATTATGGACTCAGGAGAGCTGGATTTTTATCAGCACACAAAGGTCTGTTCCAACACCTGCCGGAGCACCAAAATTGACCTGACAGGAGCCAGGGTGTCCCTGACCAGCCAGACATCGACAGAGTACATCCCTCTGACTCCCGCCTCTGCCGATGGTACGTGCAGCCCTTCCTCACCCTCAGCAGGGCCTTTCACACATCAAAGCCCAGGAGTGCCATGTAACCAAGGTCCCTGTGGCTGCCCCATCCCTGGAAATGTCCAAGGCCAGGTTGGACAGCACTTGGAGCAATCTGGTCTAGTGGAAGGTGTCCCTGCCCGTGGCAGGAGTTTGGAATGAGATGAGCATTGAGGTCCCTTCCAACCCAAACCATTCCCTGATTTTATGAATTTGACCTATAATTGCAGGCAACTATTTCATTGGAAAGGGTTCTAATTTTGAAATAATTCTGTACGTAACTCCTTTTGCCCCTGAGCATTAAGAACAGTCCTGAAAGTGCCCCACACCCCAAGCTCCTGGTGGTGCCTCTGGGACAGGATAAGCCCCTTGGCTGGCTCTGCAGAGCACCCATCCACCACATCCTGGTATGGTGGTGGGGAAGCTGATGCTGATGCACAGCCCCTCCAAGAACTTCAGTTAAACATGAGCTCACCAATGGGAGATGTTTGCCAGCTGCTGGGCTGAGCTGAAATAACCAGAGCCCTGAAAGCTGTGGAGTAAAGGAGCAGAGGGACTGGATTTAATGGCTGCAACTGAGCATTCCAAAGGCTCTGCACAGCTCTGTGGGGCTCTGGCCAGATTCCCATCCATCCTGCTCCTGTGCACGGCATGAATGACGCCTGTTCCCTGGCTCTGTGGTAACAAAACTGCTGAGATTTGGCAGAGCTGGAGGGAAGGAGGGATCACCCCTGCATCCCTGTGCAGTAGGGGGCTGCTCTTCCCTTGGAGGCTTTAGAAACCCTCCAGACAAATGGTGGCTGGGTAAAAAGGGCTGCCAAAAAAATCAGACTCTAAATCTGTTTGACTTTTGTCCTGAGCAGTGCTGGTGTGTTTTCAGGGGGGAACAGGAGAGAAATGCTGCTCTGAAGGATGTGTTCTTGTGCTGCAGAGGTTGCAGGAGCAATCCCTGGGGATTGCACTCTAATGTAGCAAAATGAGTACAGCTGGCACAGCAGCCACTTGGGTGTCTCCGTTCAGCATTGAGATCTGCATTCAAACAGATGTGATCCTCTGCAATATAAAGGAGAAGTCACAGAAATGCAGCAAGGGAGTGCTTCCTTTGGAAACAGCCTGTGAAAATACAGGGAGAAATCAGGACCTGGGAATTTTTTTCTCTTCTTTTTTGCTATTGGTTGCAGTGAACGGGTCCCCGGCTACAATAACCATAGAAACATGCGAGGATGCCAGTGATTGGAGCAGCAGCATTGGAGGTATGGCTTGGGATCCCGCAGGGCTCGCTGGGTGGAGGAGATGTGGGGAAACAGGGAAGCAGCAGGGTAAGGAGCAGGAAGGACCCTCTTACCAGAGTGGTCTTGCATGAGCCTCCACTG
Source organism: Hypocryptadius cinnamomeus (assembly GCA_013400635.1). NCBI lineage: Eukaryota > Metazoa > Chordata > Aves > Passeriformes > Zosteropidae > Hypocryptadius > Hypocryptadius cinnamomeus. The sequence continues at coordinate 2,756 of VYZP01010509.1, read as the reverse complement.
GGATTATTCCTTCTCTGCTGATGGAATAGCACTGTGTTGCATCCCTCTGGTGTGCGGGCTGGCTGCATAGCCTTGCAATTAAGTTGTTTCTAAGCACCAGCATATCAAAGCCAGGGCCAAATGTGGCTCTAGGGGAAAAACAATTTTTATCAGAGGGGTCATGAAATCATTCTCCTTGGTGCTACTGGCTGTAGCAAAGTGTCCTGTTGGTGTGGGGCAGGGGTGGGGAGAGCATATCCTCCTTTGGGTCCATGCTTGGGGTGGGCTTTGCCCCAGCCCTGGGACCTCAGGGGTCTCTCCCAGCCCGGCAGGACTGCACCCCTGCAGGGGTGTCCACAGGGAACCCGTAGCAGATTACCACTAAACCCTGCCGAGGATTTTGAGGTTCTCCCTTGCTTCCTCTTTCTCCAGATGACACCTTTGCTTTTTGGCAAGGTCTGAAGGACAGTGGTCTCCTGGAAGAAGTGATCCATGAGTTCCACCAGGAGCTGGTGGAGACCATGAAGGGCTTGCAGCAGCGAGCACAGGATCCCCCGCTGCAGCTCGGGGGTAAGGACCTGGACATGGGTGGTCAGTCATCTTGGGAAAGGGGCTTGTGGATTTTTTTATCCCTAGGGGTATCTGGATAGCATGATAGGGACATAGCTCATCATAAAAAATCTCATTTCTGGCTGATTTATGAGGCTGCACTTGGGGATAATTCAGGTGACCTCAGTTCTCCAATTCCCTGTGCCTGAGGCTTCCTCTTTGGTGGCTCTGGGTCTGGGTCTGGACAAATGCTTGGCTTGGGAATTGAGGTGGAATTTAGGCCATTGGAATAACGATGCAGCAAGCAGCTACTGTGCCAGTAGATTTCTTATCACCCCTGCTAGGCAGGAGAGGACTGTTTACATGGCCAGTGACCTCTTGCCCTTTCTCATGGCTTCTGCCTTCTCCTCTTCCCCAGCCTCTTGCATTACCCTCCTGCAGATTTTGGCTGTCTCAGCTGGACATGTTTGTTGTGTGGCTTTTGCCAAGCCACAAATAGTTTGTGCAGGGAATTTTGCTTCCTCAAAGATTCTGTGTCTTGTTTTTAAGATGCTGTTTTACTCAACAACGTAGTCCAGAACTTTGGGATGCTGGATCTGGTCAAGAAGGTCCTGGCCAGCCACAAGTGCCAGATGGATCGCTCGAGGGAGCAGTACACACGGGATTTGGCAGGTATGCCCTGGACACAGCAGTGTGGTACCGGGCATTGCTGCCTGTGCATTTTCTTTTGGGCTGAGAAAGTGGGGGTTGTGTTAAAGCTGGTGGTGTTAAACCAGCCACACCAGGCCTTGCCACAGACCTCTGGGAAGCTTGTCCAGGATCCAGGCTGAGCCAAACCTCTTTTCTCTCCAGCTCTAGAGCAGCAGTGTGATGAGCACCGCAAGCGAGCGAAGGAGCTGAAGCACAAATCGCAGCATCTCAACAACGTCCTGATGACCCTCACACCCGTCTCTGTTCCCACGCCTCTGAAGCGCCCCAGGCTAACCAGGGCCACCTCTGGACCAGCTGCCATCACCTCCCAAGTCCTGTCCCAGCCAGCACAGCTCACTGTCACCCCCGGCGTGCCAGTGTCCCAGATTGCCAATCTCCCTCTTGGCAAAGTGGTCTCGGCCCTCCCTCCTTCGGTGCTGGGGAAGAGCCCAGCCCAGCCCCCCGCTGCCAGCTCCCCGGCCTCCCCTCTGCTGGGGGGGTACACGGTGCTGGCCTCTGCCGGCTCCACCTTTCCTGGCACGGTGGAGATCCACCCGGACGCTTCCAACCTGACGGTGCTGAGCACGGCTGCGGTCCAGGATGGCAGCACAGTGGTGAAGGTGGTGAGCCCCTTCCAGCTCCTGACGCTTCCAGGACTTGGCACGACCATCCAGAATGTGACACAAATAGCTCCCAGTGGGAGCACGGTCGTGACTGTCCCGTCTGGTGCCACTGAGGCTGCCGGGGACGAGCACGCTGCCGCCGCCATCGAGGTGACAGCAGTGGCTGATGAGGCGGAGCAGAAGTGAGAGGGGGGACTTGCCTGGAGGGACGCTGGCCGTGCCACTCTGGGGGGATCTGCCTCTTCTCTGGCTGCGCTGTGGGACGAGGAGTGGTGTCATGAGGGGCACGGGCTAACAAGACTCAGAGCAGCTCGTGTTGGGAGCGAGGAGGTTCAGGTCAGAGGGAAGGAGGGGGGAGGAAGGATGCCTGGAGAAGGGAAAGGCAGAAATGCTCTGCCTTGTTTGGAGGAGGGAAGAAAAAAAGAGCTTATTTTTTTATAAAGCTTTCCTCCCCTGTTCTCTTGGAGTAGTTTTCCTGCTCTGGGTCGTCAGCCCAGCCTCGTTGGCTGGCACAGCTGGAGCAGTGTCCATTGGAGGAATGGGCAGGAGCATGGAGAAGGTGGTAGCAAAAGGAAGCTGCCGAGGGGTCTGGTGTGCAGGGAGCTGGCTGCTCCCCATCCCTAGGGGCTGCAGGAGTGGAGAGGGATGCCAAGAGCAGGAATTCTGTGGATGTGTACAATCATTGACACCAGGAAGGGCTCTGGCAGCATGGGCACAGGCCCTGGGAGGTTGGGTTTTGTGCGTGACACTGGCTTTGGGTGGCAGAAAAAAGTGGGAGCTGTTGTGACAGTGGGCATGGTGGTTGCCCAGGTTTACTGGGGAAAAAGCAGCAAGACAGGAGCCCAGAGGGCTGAGAAGAACTGTGACTTCTGAGGATTTGGGGTCTTTTTCTAGTTTTCTCAAAAAAAAAAAAAA
>VYZP01010505.1:0-28098 GCA_013400635.1 Hypocryptadius cinnamomeus | reverse complement strand
GCAAAGGGATTTTTCAGAAAATGTGAATATGACACAAGAGAGCTTTTCTAAGGGTGCTGATGTTGTCGTTTCCACCAGGTTGAAAACAAGTGTAAATTTCTACCTGTTCATTGAAATAAACCATTTTAAACCCAGAGTCAGACGAGTTCCACACCCATCAAGGCTGTCTGACCCACACTGACCCTACAAAAGCAATTTTGTGGAACTTGTACAAATGGAGAGGGTGGAATTACAGGGAACAAATTTTCCTGTTTTCTATACAACATTCTGCCAACACTTCAATAACACAGAACGCAACAGCACTGACTGATCAAATCTGGTTTTATAGCAGAAAAGAACTCAGAAACTTCAGATTTTCTCCCAAAGGTTGTGTCAGTTGAGGATAAAACTTACACATATAACACAAAACAACAAAATTAATTTGGATTTACAGCATATTTGGAGAGTTTCTCAAGAGTTCACACGACAGTGACATGAAAGATTGACAAGGGGGACTAAAAGTGAGAGTAGCTGTGGACAAAGCAATTAACATCTCTGTTCTGTGCTATTGATCCAGCTGATCCCTCTGCTAACAAACCTCCAAAGCCAGCCCAGAGAACGTTTGATAATCATGCAAGATGAAACAGATAACAGCCAAATAATCAATTAAACAGAGCCTTGCAAGGCCTGCTTTGAGGATCAAGAAAGAGTAAGGAGATCAAATGAAGAAAAAAATTATCATTTACAGTCAGGGAAGATCTGTAAGATGTTTATTTGAAGTCCAAACTGATAACACAATCCCACAAAAAGGGGACTTCAGCATCCTGGGGGGATGAGAATGAGCCTCTCCTGCTGGAGAAAAACTTCCAGGGCAGGACTGGGTGTGACCCTCAGCCCCAGCAGGGTCTGGGTTCAGTGGTCTGAGAAAAAAGAGAACTGAATAAAAGAGGTTTTACAGGGGAAAAAACAGAACACAGCAGCCCTTTGACTGGTGAAAGCTGCAGCAAATCATGATGGGGTAAAAGAAAGTTAAGGGGGCAGTTGAGGAGGAAAAGAGTTAAAGTATCCTTGTCTTACTTCATCTTGTAAACTCAGGAAAATCTGATGGGAGCCAGCTACAAAGAATATAAAACCTGGAAATAAATATTATTCTATGTCACTTCACATCTAGGTGTTTTGTGTGTTGGGGTAACCTGCTTTTTTTTCTAAATAGATGAGATAATGTTCTTTTTTAGTAGTTAGAATAATTAGAATGAGTCATTATAACATGTCAATCAACATACACAAAAAAAATCCCCAAAACAAAACACACACAAAAAAACCCCCAAAACAACAACAAAAAAAAAAACCAAAAGAAACCCCAAAACCAATGAAAAAGCCCACCAAATCCAAAACCTCTGCCATCATTCCTGTTGGCTGATCATATATTCCAAGTAGTAAACACAAGCATGAGATTTGATAAAGAACAGGAATGAAGACATCCAAATCTTTTTGCTGTCCTTCCCTTTTCTGCTTGATTCCCAAACATTTAAATCCTATTTTTTCATTCAGCTGGGACTTGCAATAGTCATTACCCCACAAGAAGTAATTCACCAGACAAAGTATTAAACAGAGCATTAAACAGCAGCCCCACTGGGTCTTTTTGGTCAATACTACTTAAAAATGTCAAATTACCACATTTGGGGACCTTGGGTACTTCAGGTGAGCTGTGAGCTGTATTTATCCACAGAAATATTTTAAAAAAAGAAAGAATATTGAAGGATTTATGGAGTAAAACTGATACCTTCAGTATGATGCACATTATTGTGCCCACAAAGGGTTAAAATATCCAATTGAAATGCTGCTGCTGCTTTATTTCTTCTTTACAAAATATTTAAATATTAACAGTGATTTGAATCTCTGCTGCTAACTCCAGAATGGCATAAAACAAAAGTAATTCTATTTGTTTAATCACAGGGTCAGCAACTTCTTACAGAAAATCAAGTCCAAGGAGTAAAATATAAATGAGTTTACGCAGGATATTTCAGTGATTTTTTTTTAATTATTATTTTTTCCCCACCTTCCCTCAGGCAAATGTAACACCACCAGAACACTTGTCCTGACAGGATTTCTGTCACCTCCCCAGCTGGCTCCTTGGAGAAACATCTGCTGTCCCAAAACAGGACTGGAAGGTTTGTGCAAGGCAAGGAGTGGAAGCTGGGGAATTATGGTGATGTGGAGCACAGGAAAAGTGATGTCACTGCATCACCCTGATGCTCAAAAGCCTGAAATCCTGCAAGAATTGGTGCAAAAATGGAATACAGAGATGAGCAAAGGCCAGGAATGCTTTAATGAGACAACATCCACCAGGTTTGGCAATCCAGCCTTAGAGGGAAAAGTCTCCATCTATTTAGAGTTGATATTCCTGTTTGTAAATGCACCCAGTGAGGAGAAAAGGATTTTTAAGTTAAAAAAAAAAAAAAGAAAAAAAATAATATAAATTATCCAGGAATGTATTTATTCTGATATTAGATGACAGCCTCTTCCCCATTATTGGGGAAAGGTTACAGAACAGAGTCCCAAGAGGAAAAAGATTCTAATTAGTTTTCAAGTGGCACTTGAGCACCTGATGGAAGGTTTTCCATGGCATGGATATCTCCCAGAGCAGAGGACTGAACCCATGACCCAGCAGATCCCATTCACTCCTCACAGTTTCTCCCCATTAATTTGAATGTACCACCAAAACCTGACCCTTCCTCATGCTTTTAACACCTTAGCTTCCATTTAATGCCCAAATTCATGGCTTGGGGAGCTTAATATATCAATTTTAATGTTTTAGAAAGACATTTTGTTTTTTGAAAGCACCCAGATGAAACGTGACACTGTGCTGCAGCTCCTGATTGCACACATACTGTTGTGGCCCTTGATGGGAATTTATTTAATGAGTGTCCCTGGAGGGATTAGCATGTCAATGTGTGGATATTGATTTCCTAATCCAGTCCATCAAAGCTGCTATGATCTGGTGACAGCACAAGAAGCAGGAGTTCAAGGTTCTTCACACAGCTCCCACAGTATGTTCTCAAGCCTCTTGATGTGAGAATTAGCTCACTCCTGAAGTCCAATTAATCTGATGAGACTGTCAACAAAGATGTCATTTCTCATCACATTTTTGGGGATGTAGACACCTGTCTAAAATAGAGGATGAGATCATCAGCTCATTAGCATTTTCCAGCAGATGGCAAAAAGCTGCATTTTGTATCATTTTTGGGCTGCTCCACGTTTTGTGGCCAGACCTCTGAGCTGTGGGACAGCAAAGTCAGCGTTTTCAATTTGAGTAGCTGGCAGGCACATATGTAGCCACCAACAGGATGCTGGAATCAGGATTACAGCACAGACAGGAGGACTTTGCAATCTCAATCCAGACATTTCAATAAATAAATCAATAAACTGGAGAAGAAAATCTATCAGAAATGGGGGAGGAAGATCAGCTAAACAAAAGCTTTTCCAGAGTAAATTCAAATTTCATCCAATATTCCTTCCCCTGGGATATTTCAATGTGGGATGTTTCAGTTTTCTGCAGGGTCATGATCCCATCCTTTTAAGGTCTGTGACCAAGAGCTCTGTCTGGTCCTACAGAGGACACTTCCATGCCACACAGGGGTTCCTGGAGGAGCTGGGAGCTCTACACTGCCTGTGCCACCAGCAGGAGCAGAACCACTGGGACAGTCCCTGTGCAGCTGCTGCTCCTCAGCTGGGGCCTCTGTTCCTGCTGCACTCACAGCAAAGCTGTTTAACAAAACTGGAGCAAAACCAGCTTCTAACAAGTTTCCAGCTGAGCTAAATACGGCAAAAAAAAAAAAAAAGAACTTGTAAGTGCACAACCTAGTCAGGATTACTGCAGGAATACCCAGTGGTGGAGTTTTCTCAGCATCTAGAGAAACTGCTGTCAAATAAAAGGAATATTTTGGAAGGCTTGATGAGGAGCCCTCCTTTTTTCCTTAACCACACAACTCTCACTACACAGCCCCCACATTGCTTTGGCTGCTCAGACATGTCACAGCACAAATTGGCATCCTTCCTATTTTTGATATTGTCTAATTCCCTGGGTCATTAGTTATGTAATCATAATCATTTTTCTGCTGGGCTGATTGGTGTGATCCATCTCGTCTCCTTTTCTCATCTCACCTCTTTAGTAGTGCTGGAGCATGGATGGGAACATCCAAGTCCCTCAGGGCACCATCTGCTACTACCCTGAGCAGGGAGGGCTAAATGAATGACATACTGTACAGTACTTCCTATTCATTAGTTACTGATTCCTTATGGTGCTGAGGCTTTTTCATTCATTCCATTACAGATCCGTTCACTAATTTGTTCATTTCTGTCCCCTTTCCTTTCTGCCCACATCTAAAGGCTTCACAAAGTGGGGGGGGGAAAGCCTAAAGGGTGAGAAAGTGGTGATAATATGAGCATGGGAACAAAGGAGAGTGGAGGAGATCAGTGTTCAAACAATGAACAGGAACAATAAACCATGAAAAATACTCCCAGGTATCACAAAGTAGCAGGGATTGAATATAAAAGTGAATTTATCCAAGGCTGAGTCACCTGCCTGTGGGTAAACACTCACAATCTACAGCCCCTTTAACAGAACAGATGAATTTTTTATATGTAAATAACACCAACTCCAAAAGCTCTCCCTTCTTTCCCAAAAGGATTAGAATCCAGGAAACAATGAGGAGATGCCTTCTGAAGTTGTGATTAAGGTGTGTGCACCTCCCATCGTGTACCTGCTCTGCTGCAGGAGGCACTGCCCAGGATAAAGGAGCCCAATTTGGATTTCCCCCCCTTTATGTTCATCTCCCTAAAACAGATTGCTTCTTTTATTGTTCTGTGTAGCACCATAAATGTAGATGGCCTTTGAAAGCCAAATATCACTCTTGCTAAGTAATTGTCAATTAAATTCGGTATTAATTATTCTTAATAGCCCAATCTCATCTGCTGTTTTCCATGTGTCTCATTTTTGCATGGTTCTAATGTCAGAGCAGATGAGTTTCAGTTTGGAGGTTTACTTAAAGCCCCTGTTTAATGAAACCACTGTATTGTTGAGTGAGTGTGTAAAGCTCTGGAATGAAACTGCCAGAACTGCTTACAAAATCTCCCAGCCACTGCAGGCACATCCAGCTCTTGTAAGTAAACATCAAATGATGACAGAAAATGCAATAACTTAATAATCAATCCAGGCTATAATTACATTGCCAATCAAAGCCTTTGTTTCTTTATACAGGATTGGAAGACACGGCTTCCCATCCCCACTAAGACAGAAAAATGTCAAGAATTCCATTTCTATCTAAATTTCCACTCTCTACCATGGGACAACATGCCTGGAAGGATGGAGAAGTGGTGCAGGATTCCCTGAAGCTGTGTCCCATGTCCTTCCAGCACGGCAGGACCAAAGACTGTCCAGGAATGGCTGGAGCAGCCAAACCTCCAGGAGATCATTCCATGGGCTGCTGCACAGTCCCTCTGTCCATGCCTGAGGGCAAGAGTCTCACCTGGCACCTCTCCTCTGCTGGGACCAGGCTGCAAAGCCCTCTGAGAGCAGCCACAAACAAAGCCTCAGGTGTTCCCCCCTCCAGGTGGAACCTGATGAAGCTCAGGTGTGGTGGTACCAGTTGTTGCTTTCTCTGGGTCTGGACTGAAGGCACTTGAGATGGCAGTTCATGTTGGCACTCAGGTGTTTATTATTCCTTATCAGTGAAACAGTCTCACTGCTGTGAGTTCTGCAGCTTTTCATTAGAAGGCACAAAATGGCCAACAATCTCTTGTTCCAAGATCTTTTAAGACTAAACTATCCAATTAAGAACTGACACCTGGACTATTTTCCCTTTTAACCCAATAAGTGATCCCAAAGAGCCCCAGTGCAGACTTTTCTGCCCAATTACAAAATGCCACCCAAACCCATGAAGAAGAAACCCAGAACAACACCCTGTGCCCTCCATCTTGCTTCCATCCACAACATACTAAAAATCCCAAAACCTGAACTTCTCACCAAGTGATCCACCTACACTGCTCTCTAGAATCTATTTCACACTTTTGTGGATTCCAGTCTATCTTGAAGTCTAGGAAACTTTCTCCATGAATGAGGGTCACAGTCAGTGCTCCCCTGGGGGTCAGGGCACCCCAGAGCAGACAGAGAAATATTCCCTGTGCCCAGGGTTTCCACACTCAGGGGCTGTTCCTAAGGGCTCAGATTCACCTTGGTCTCCAGGATGGATGTGCTGGCATTGCTCTCCAGCCTTGCTGATAATCCTCCTGCACAGGAGGCAGCTCTCAGCTCCTTCCAGCCCTGCCTGAGCAGTTCTGTGCTCACAAATAGCTGGTGCCTCATTAGGCAGGAGGCAGAAAGAGGTGGAAAGGGAAAAACAAAGGTGATACAGCTCACCTCTGCTCCCAGCCCTGACCAGCTGCTGTGGAGGGTTTGTGCTAGGACAGGGTTTGTTTCTGCTGCTCCTCTTGGTCTCCAAATGGCATTTTTAAAATTTTGTGGTTCAGACTTTGCCCTTGTTACAGCACAGAGGGACCTGGTGCACAAACAGGGGGTCAAAGATACCCCCAGTCAATCTGTCACTTCCTCAGCAGGATGAAAGGAGACATTAAGCAGTGCTAAGATCCATGAAATCCCAGGGAATAATGGCAGCTCCCTGAAATGGAGCTGTATTTTTCACATAACAGCCTTGCACCAAACAGCAAAACAGGACATAGGGCAAAATTCATAACAAACAAATTTAAAAGGATCCTCAGTTCAGACACTGTAAGAGGCATTCTTCAAATGCCTTTCAGCCATTCATTCCTCCTTATATCCATGTGAATGTTCCCCCTTGGCCTTTTGTTTTCATTTTAGCTTTCTAAGCCTCTGTGCCATTCCAGAAGCTGTCTCCCCCCTCTCCCTGTCCCTTCCCTCCCAGCCCTTCTCATTCTACCTCTGCAAGACCCTTTCTCCTGTGTGATTTGGCATTCGTGCTCTGCTCTTTCTAAATTCTGTTTTGCTTCTTAAACCTTTTTACCTTTTTTATATTCCCCCACCCCCAAACTGATTCCCCTTTTCCATTAAGCCAGACTTTTTTTTTTTTTTTTTTAACCCTCCCTTTAAAAAAGAGCATTTTATCCTGGCCAAACTCAGGCCCTGCCATGCTCTCATTTACAAATGTCACTGCAGCAGGGCTGAAATCCTGCTCGGGCTCTGGGGCTGTGCTGGCACAGAACAAAGGCATCGCAGTGCCTCGCACACCACGGCGTTGTTTTCCCTCATTCCTCCTCCAGGAACAGCCTGCAATGACATTTTAGCAAAAGTCACGCTCTTTTTGCAGCTCCTCCCTCTGCTGACAGCAGGAATTCCCAGTCCTTTTAGGAGAAGCCATGAAAGACTGACCCGGAGCAGCAGAAAAGGAGACAGAGCCCCTCGTTCCTGTCTGGCTGCCTTGATTTCAGTCCACACCAAGATCTGAGATGTTTTTCCCCCATCATCAAATGCTTAATTGTAATTTGTAATCTTTAGCTCAGCACATTAACTCCAGCAGGGAGATCTCTGTGGGGACCCCAGAAGGGTCAGAGATAACCTTGACATCACCAGGCCCAAAGTGCTAAGTGCTCATTTCTAGCATAAATTGTGTAAAATCTTACTCAGCAAAAGGTTAAGCAAAGAAATCCATGGTTTAATGTGGAAGACATCACCAAATAAACCCATTTTGAGGCCTCACTGACAGACCCCTCCCCAACCCCAGCCTCCCTCCCTGGTGCCCTCCAAACCTCCTGGCCAACCTCAGCAGCTTTGGACTCCCAAAGTCGAGAGAATTTGTGGTGGCACTGCCTCTCTGGCTTATTTGTATTTATATTTATATTTCTCAACTCAGAATAGAATGTGAAAATAGAAAATTAAGCCTGGTAGGTTAATAATTAAATCTGATTTAATTAGTGGGTGCTTTGAGAACCTGCTGCTCCACTCACTGTTTGTTTTCCCTGCAGAGAGGAGCTCCAGGAGCACATTGGGCTGGTGAGGAGCAGCCCCTGATGACAGCCAGGGACAGCCCAGTGCCACTGCTGAGGGTCACCCGAGGCCATCACTGCCACACAAAGGGACACTGAGGAGTCTGGCAGTGCCATCAGGATGTCCTTGACTGAGCAGTGAGATCCTCCCAGCCCTGGCTCTGACAGGGAATTGAGGCAGTGGAAAAAGCTTCCCACTGGCACCTTGGTTACTCCATCAAAACAAAACAATTCCCCCCAGAAGCCCCAGAGAATGAACCTTGTCTCATCTCCAAAGGAATTCCAGCAGTGTCTCTGTGGTTTGTGGGGGGAAAAGTCTCCCTTGGCCGCAGCAATTCCTCTGACTTTCCCTCCAAAACCCCAAAAGTGGCAGAATTTCAATGATTTGGGCTCAAGGCGATTTTAAATCTCATCCAAACCCAGCCCTCTGCCATGGCAGGGACACCTTTCTTTGGGCCAGGCTGCTCTGAGCCCATGCAATAACTGCACAGCCAATTCCCTGAGCAGGGAAGGTTTTTGGAGCCAGGGAAAGCCCAGGTGGGGTTCTGCAACAATGGGAGCATCCCAAGCTCCCTCTGACCCCCCAAGCTGCTACTGCAGCCACCAGCCCTATTTAATCTCATTTATTATTAAAACAACACCAAAAATCAGAGCCTGTTTGGCTCAGCCTGCTGGTACCAACCCCTGTCATTCCTCTGAACCCCCTTAAAAATCCTCCCAAGGTGAGGATTAGCAGACAGAAAACAGCAAAATTAAGCAGGCAGGCAATTTTTCCAAGCATGAATGCAGAAATCAGGGAGGAAGGAGGATTTTCTATCTCCAGCACAGGCAGGTTCTCCCTGGGGAAGAGCCAAACCTGCTGCCAGCTCTGCTCTGCAGATAAAAGTGATTTCCAGTGGGAAGAAAAGAATCTTGTTTGGGGCTTCAGGTTTAAATTACGGTTTCTGGGCTAACACTGATTAGCCTGTGGTTCTGCTGAAGGGTTTCTCACTGCAAGGGGCCCCAACTAAGAAGAATATTAGGAAAATATTGGAACACTCCCAGATTGATACCTGAGCAGCCAGAGAACAACTGGTTCAGTTGCACTTGCAGGAGATCTGATGCGAGATCCTCAGGGAAGCCCTTCCTCCCAGCTGCTCCAGGGGAACAGGATGCATTTATCCCATTCCTGATTTTATATAAATACGTATATATATAATAAAATATAAATTTTATATAAATATAGCCTTCCTTAAGGCTGGAAAAGCCCTCTAAGACCACCAAGTTCAACCATTAACCCAGCACTGCCAAATCCACCACTAAACCATGACCCCAGGTGCCTTTTCTGAGCCCTGCCAGGGATTGATTCTACAGCTTCCCTAGGCATTGCTACATAACCCAGCACCTCTGCTTTGTGTGCAGAGAAATAGGTAAAAAATATTTAGTACCCCCCTCAAACTAACAGGTAAATAAGTTCTCTGAAATATTTGAGAATTAACCAAAAAGCCAAGTTTGTCCCAGTTTGTCCCAGTTTAACTGACAGCATGGCTCATACAGGAACTGCAAGGCTGTGGATACAATAATTTCCAACTCCACACTCACGTTAATGTTTTGATGGCTTTGGTTTGTACAATGGCACAACAGTCAACAGTGGTTAAATGACCATAATTAAATGGCCTACCTATCAAGGAGCTGAAATGATTTATCAGCCAGAAGCCACTAAGTGCTTGATCACTTCACCAGATCATTAATCTGCCTTCCAGGAACGTGCCTGGCACTTCTGTAGTCAATTATATTAATTTTAAGTGACTGGAAGTCAGTATATATACACAAGATCAGATCAATATTGGACATAATTCAGTTTATATATTGCATCAGCTATTTAGTGGGGGTTTAAAAAGACAATTTTCTTTCTATTAAGACAAATTAATAAATAATTTAGTGTGCATAAATAATGACCAGTGTGAAAGGGGAAATGCTTTCTATTGACAGCTGCCAAGCTCTGACATTTAGTGCATTAAAATGGTGAGAGATAAGCTGGGTTTGGCTTAAATTCTGCTGTGCTTCCTGAACACATGGGGTTGGAGTGATGCTGCCTTGCAGCAGTGCCTTTGCCTTCCTTTTTGGCTGAAGTTTTTGCCAGGGTAGCTACAAATGTCTACTGGAGCATTTTTTGGATAAAAAATACTGTCCTAAAAATACCCACATACACTTGGAGGATGTCAAAACCATCCTGAGTGTTAAGCACGTGGAAACACATCCTCAGAAACAGCAGCCTGCAACCTAAAATGAGACACAAAATAAGTCTGAGTTCTCTTAGTTCTGATTTTCCTGTAAAAACTCTGTGTTTCACAGACCCTCTGGGACAGCTCGAGCTTCCAAGAGGCTTTGTCTTGTCAGCTCCTCTCGCTCAGCTCAGAAAAATATTGCAGAAAGTTGGGCACATGCAGGCCCAGGGCTTCCAAATCTCTTTTATCCTTTCAGATGCCACATGCCTGGTGGCTCTGTAACAGCTCAGATGGTGAGAAGCAGACAGATGTTCAGGAAGCTTTATTGGGAAAACCAGATCAGGGGGAATCAGAGCAAGTGGCTGAGCTCCTCTCCAGGAGATCTCTAATGAGTTTTTCAATGTTGTGTGTTGGACAAGAAGTCCTCCTTCAGCCCAGAGTCTTTAATTTCCCATTTCAGAGGGCAGGAGTCCTTAATTCGTACTCTGGCTGTGTAACAAGGTGATTTATCTTTATTTATCTCCACTCTTTGGCTGGGAGTAGCAAAGAACTTCTCAGCTCACAGCCTTGGCCTGAGTCAGCCAGAGATTTCCCTCATCACGTAGCTCAAAAATTCCTGCTCTGCTTCCAAGGGCTTCTCTCACAGCCCAGCCTGCCTGGAGCTCCCTAAGATCTCTCTGTTTGACTGGGAAGATTTCTTCTTTCATGAGCTGAGCAGAGAACAGGAGCTGTTCTCCACGGAGCTGCTGGGCCACAGCCCCTTCCCTCTCTCTCCTCCTTCAACAGAGAAATGCAGCCAAGAGCAAGCAGCCAGAATGAGATCATGAGGGGGTTTTTTGGGGCAAGCTGGAGTGATTTGGTTCATCTTCCTGTTACTGCTCCCAGGGAAGCACAGAGGTCTCGTTTCACCCCCGGAGGCAGTGCCTTCCACTCCTGCTTGGCTCATTCCTTTCTACTTGCAGAAAGGAAACTGCTCTGGTACAAGTGAGCCAGACACCCCAACCTCATTAGAGAGCTTTGTAGCCTCTTAACAAACACAACTGTGCCACAAAGAGCATTTTTAAATAAGCCAGAAGGAAAACACAGGCACTAATAAAATAAATTGTGAATATCAGCGATACTTGGTTATGTTATTTGCATGCAAATTCCAGCAATGTGTTACTTATATATTTTTTAAATGCTCAGTTTCATGAAAATCCTCAACAGTCTTCAATGCCTGGGGAACACTGCCTTTTGACTCCTGGCAAAGAACAGAAATTAATTACCTGTTTAGTATTCTGCGTTTGCCTTAGCAAAATGAGCAGCCAGCTTCACAGAGGGCCAAAATTCAAACAGAAACCTGATTCATGCACAAGAGATCAGCACTAAAACTTGGATGGGGCCCATTCTGTCACCAGGGCTTCTGTCAGCCCCGGGGTGATCCCTGCACAATGCAAACACCCTGGGGGCAGCAGGGATTGCTCCTTGCTGGGATGCTCTGGAACCTGTCCTACAGCTGATGCCTCTTTGGGCTGCCTAAAAACAGGGGCCAGACAGAATTAAGGGAACAAAAAGCTGTTCTATTTATTGAGGGCCTTCAGATACATTTAAGACAGACAAAGCTCCCCAAAAATGGACCACAGNTTACAAATAGATGGGAAATAGAAAAGCTGAAATCCTGAGGCACCACAGTCACATCCTCCTATTAAAGCACCCAGCTTCCCAAAACAGGTCCTGAGTGCCACATGCCAAGGAGCAGCTGACTGGCAGCTTGCTAATTACCCGTATGGAAACCACACTGCTGTGGGATAGAGCAAGAAAACCCCAGCAGAAAACATCAGGATGGAGATGTTATCACCCCAGATCCAGGGACTGTTCCTAATTCTGTGTTACACTCCCCCCATCCCAGTCTGTGTTTCTATAATTTTTTTTTTTTTAATTAAATGCTGATTTCTTTATGGAGGGAATTCACTGCCCTACGTACAAGACACAAGAGATCTTCGCAATATTTTCACATCCCAGTTTTGCACTGTCTCTAGAAAACAGCCTGAGCCTCTGGTAGCCATGGAGACTNAAATAGAAAAGCTGAAATCCTGAGGCACCACAGTCACATCCTCCTATTAAAGCACCCAGCTTCCCAAAACAGGTCCTGAGTGCCACATGCCAAGGAGCAGCTGACTGGCAGCTTGCTAATTACCCGTATGGAAACCACACTGCTGTGGGATAGAGCAAGAAAACCCCAGCAGAAAACATCAGGATGGAGATGTTATCACCCCAGATCCAGGGACTGTTCCTAATTCTGTGTTACACTCCCCCCATCCCAGTCTGTGTTTCTATAATTTTTTTTTTTTTAATTAAATGCTGATTTCTTTATGGAGGGAATTCACTGCCCTACGTACAAGACACAAGAGATCTTCGCAATATTTTCACATCCCAGTTTTGCACTGTCTCTAGAAAACAGCCTGAGCCTCTGGTAGCCATGGAGACTTCCTGGCTGGAAGTTGCTCAACTTGAACTGGTTGTTCCCAACTTCCAGAGGGAAGCCAGATACAGAAACTGCTCTGAAACTTCACCCCTCAGGCCTGGTGCCTTGCTCAAACAGCTGAGGAAAAGACATCAAAACCCAGATAAACCCAAAGCTACACCTGGTTCCACCCCTGCCATGGCAGGGACACCTCCCACTGCCCCAGGCTGCTCCAAACCCCAATGTCCAACACGGCCTTGGACACTTCCATTGTCTCTGAAAGCAGAAATTGAAGGGAAAAAAGCCAAACCAAGCACTAACAACAACAAAAAAAACCCCCACCCAACTGAGAAATCAGCAGCACATAAAAATATGGTTACATGAATTAGAAAATAGAGGTGACTTGCTGAGGATAATTTGCTCACAGGGTTTTAGGCAGCTGGAAAAGGTGGAATTAAAATGCCAGATTGAAAGAGTTACTAAAACAAGTAACTGCAAACTGTGTTGGTTTCCATAAATGCTTGTTCTGATTCTTGGTTCAATGTTGGAAATACTGGGGGATGAGCAATCAGGCAACTCAGAAAAAGCAGTAGAAAAGTGGGTTTGAAAACTCAAATAATCCTTTTACTTTGTACTTAAAAATCACTTTTAATGGAAATAAAATGTAAAGTACAAAATATATTAGTAGTAGCATTTAATTACCCACCTTAATCAACTTGAATAATTAAATAATCCAGTTCCTATTTAAATGCAGCACTTTGTGTGGTGAAATACGTAACAGAATTAAAGAGAAAAGCTGTTTGAATCTCAGAGCTGAAAAAATTAATTCTGAGCCCTACTTTAGTAGCTGCTGCGACTGCAATTCCAATGTATTGATTAATTAGATTTCTATGCAGTGAAATTACTGTGAATTTTCACATCATGCCAGGATGCAGGAAAAATGAGAAGCAATTGTCATCTTCATTTCCCTGATCTTTATTAGGAAATGTTACTCTGAGCTAGTTCATTGCTGCTATCACTGGAATTTTTTGCTGGGGGATGTAAAATGAAATATAATGAGAGGATTGTAGTAATTGCAAATAGTCCTTTAAATTATCCACCATTACTCATTGGAAACTGCTCCAAAGCCTTGGACCCTCCAGACCTGAAGCCAGGTTCCTACAGCCTGCAGAAGGTACCACAAATATATCAAAAATATCTGATTATTGAAGGCATTAAACATTCCCAGGTTGTATTTAACAGCAGGACAGCCAAGCTGCCAGCAGCAATTATTAAATCAATCTAACACTGTGTTTATCTGTTATTTTGAGTAGGAAAGTCTTTTGGGTATCTACTTTTTGAATGTCCTTGTTCACCTGGCAGGGATCTTCTCCAGCAGCTCCCACAGCTCTGCCCAAAGTTGCCAAATTGCAGCATCAGGCAATTGCTGGTGTAGCAAGTGCTCAAGCTCTAACTAGATCAACAGGAGTCAAATCTGGGCAAGATCGTTAGGAAAACTGAAGAAAATTTCATTAGTGTGTTATGGAATTCATTTTCTATCTTGGTATTTTTAGCAGCTCCAGCCCACATGGAAGAAATAGGCACAATGCCTAAATAAGACTTTTCCATAGGGCAGTTCCCCCAGTTAATGATCTTGCCCTCCTTCATTGATTATTCCGTATAGCAGGAAGGAAACCCAGCTTTGGGCAACTGGAGAGAGTTGAGGGACTGATGAGTTGCTGCAGTCCATGAAAAAAGGAAATCTCCTTTAAGGAGATCATTTAAGGACATTAAATGTTTTATGAGGGTTACAGACCATGGGTGAAATGAACACTCCAAACTTTAAAGATTTTTCATGCCAAACACGTGGGATCTCTGGGATATGGAGAGATGCCAAGAGGTGCAAGCCATCAAATCAGACTTTTTCTTTCCCCTCACATTCCCACCTTCATCTTCTTACCAAACCTTTTCCCAGGAAAATCACACTTGTCTGACTCACTCTCCCTCACCCACCAACTGAGGTTTCTCCCCTGTCACAAAGAGAAATCTCCCAAACAAACTACATCAGGCCCTGCTGTGTGATGTTCCTCTGGCCAATTCAGATGTTTGGCTTTTATTTCTCATTATTTCCAGTTAAAAATCACAGCAGAGCTCACTCCTAGAAATGTGGTTTGAGAAGGAAGAGCCTTTCCCTGCCAGCTCCCCACCTGATTTCTTTGCCTTTGTGTGTTTCAGCACTTCTGTCCTTTGGTGCCTGTGTTTGATGTTGTGCTGTACAAAACCCACAAACCCAGCATACAAAAACTAACAGAAAATGACTCAGCACTTGGAATTGTTCTTTTTCCTGACCTTTGGCTCCCTTTCTGAAGAAAATGACACATCCTCCATCAGTATGGAGTGAGCCCACGTGACTGAGCCCATCACAGCTCTGGCATTTCCACCCTGTAACCACAGGGTTTCTGCTCTGAAGAGGACCCACTGTTCTCTGCACTCTTGTTGAGTGAGTTTTCTGGTTCATGACCTCACAGTTCCAACAATCTTTTGTATATTCATCCATCTGTGATGCTGCAGCTGTGCAGGAATCAAAGTTTTGTGGGTTTTAGGATGGCACAAACTTGAGACCCCAAACAACACTGCAGCTCTAATTCAGATCTAGAACACTTCAGATCATTTAAGGACATTAAGCATTTTATGTCATTAACATGATTCAGTAGAAATAAACTTCCTGCTCCCCTTTCTTTCCTAAAAAGAGAAACCACATCCTTTTTTGACTACAGTTGATTTCAAAGCAAAAGAAATGGCACAGGAAGGAAAACAGTAACACTCATTTTTAGGGCCAGGGGTTTTCTTGTACTTTCTGAATATTGTACAGAATATCTGTCTTTTTAGAATGCACTCCTCTGAGGGATGTAATTCCTTTAAAACAGGATTATTGTGCTAAAGTTTAAATTCCATTTTGGTAGCAGCCAAATTTAACAAAAGGAGAAAATGTCCCTGTCAGAGAACACTGGGTTTGTGACTCCAGCTTTGCTTAAAGCAGAGCCACCACCCTAAGGATCCTGAGCCAGGCTCAGAGGCAGGTGTAGAGATTTGCTGTGCCTGGCTTTTGGCTTGAACAGCCAAGAAATTCACAATCTTTCACCTGCTGAGAACCTTGTGTTTCCTGGTGATAGCACAGAGGGAAGAACACTTGGAATTGCTCAGGACTCCCTTTGGAGGAGGAGGGCAGAGGATGCCAGGGCAGCTCTCGCTGGGAAAGCCTCTGGTGAACACAGAGGGGCTGAATTTAAACAAAGAGCTTATGGCACATGGAGCCAGAGATAAGAGAATCTCCAAATGCTTCAGTACCAATGCTTAGCAGGAAAAAGGATGTGGAGTGATGGGAACCCTCCAAGTGGACTTGCTTGGAGCCCTGCTCAGAGCTGGGAGCACAGCAGGGCTCAGGACATGGCTCTACCTCAGCCTGTGCTCCCAATAAATAACTCACCTGCAAAAAGGCAATTTCAATGAGATTCATTGATTAATCCAAACAATTATTGATGAGTCCAGGCAAAGTCCTGCCACAGGATTTATGGGAGCTGCCCCAACTACAGTGTCCTACAGATCCTCTGTCCTGTCCTTCAGAAACCTCTCCTGGATTTCCTGAGAGGCTCCCAGAGCTGGAGGCGCCTGGAGAGCTCCACACTCACCACAAAGTGTTTCTACAACAACTTACACACAGCTCCAGCCACACCCCAAAAACCAAACCTTGTCCTGACAACTTTGTTCCCATCTCTTTCCTCTTGGCTGAACTCAGTGATCCTGGATGTATTTCCTAAAATCAAGGGTTCTGTGATTCCATGGTTCTTGGGTAGAAGGAAAAACACAGACCACCAGCACGTGGGTTTTGCATTCATTATCCAGAGTGGTTCATATTTAACTGTTTGTATTTGTATTGATACTTCAATGCTTGTATTTAACTGTTTGTATTTTTCCTTAAATAGTTACATTTAACTATTTGTATTTATTTTAAACATTTCTATTTGACTATTTGTAGTTTTCCTTATATATTACATGTAACTGTTTGTATTCATTCTTAAACGTTTATATCTAACTGTTTGTCTCGGCAGGGGCAGGGGTGGAGCTCCAGTGGTGTTTGGGATCAGCCCTCCCTAGCACAGAGCACCAAAGCCAGGCTGCCTCTCCCACCTCATCCTTCCCCATTTCCAAACCCTGAAAATCCTCTTTTCTACCAGATTTTTTTATTTTTTTCCTTCTCAGAGAACGTTCTGCTCAGAGCTGCTCCCTGCCCTGCTCAGATGAGCTGCAGGAACATTTGGAAGGCATCACCACGGCTCCAGAGCATCCAGTCTCTGATCAGACACAAATAAATACCTGTTATTTGGAATTAAAACTTCCTTCCCTCCCCAAAGTGCCATATCACAGCACTATTTACACACAACATCTATTTTACGCTTCTGCTGAGAATTATTTATCAGCAACACATCCTGTTGTGACGCACGAGAAACCTTTGTGTGGAATCTCGTGTTGTCTTTTATTTTGAAGGAGGGAGAGGCGGAATTTGTCTGACGTGGGTGGCAAAAAGATGCTGAAATGCAATTGCTGAGTGCCCTCTCGTGATGCCAGCAGGGAACAGCTCCGCTGCCTCCCTGCCGGATACTGAAGAGCTGCTGAACACATTTTCTATAAAATCCTCATTTTTAAATAAATCTCATCGTCTGTGTGCACTCAATTCCTGTATTTACCAAGAATTTCCGTTTGTGTTATTTAGAAAAAGCTCTCTAGAGCCACTCTGGCAGCACAAATTGAATGGAAGACACAGTTTCCACTTAGTTTTATTGGACTTGGGAAATCAAAAATGCTACATTTTACCTTTATCCTCCCTTGTTTCACCAGTCCTGTTCTTCCCGAGCTCAACAAGCAGATATTTTTTTCCTATTACCCTCTCTTATTGTT
This sequence comes from Hypocryptadius cinnamomeus, assembly GCA_013400635.1. Lineage (NCBI taxonomy): Eukaryota > Metazoa > Chordata > Aves > Passeriformes > Zosteropidae > Hypocryptadius > Hypocryptadius cinnamomeus. The sequence continues at coordinate 10,515 of VYZP01010505.1, read as the reverse complement.
TATAGAGCATCTAGAGGTCCCCTTGAATTAAAAATAAAAAAGGAATCCCCCAACACAGTGTGAACTGAAAACAGGAGCAAAGCAGGTAAATGAAAATAAACAAAAAACAGGGTGAGGATGTAAAATATAAAGATGTTTAATAAAACAACAACACACTGGATATTGTTTGTACAGGTGTGCCAATCCCTCCCTATTTAAAACTGAAGGATTAATCCATATATTTGGAGTTGTCCTCTCTTCTTAACAACACTGGGGATTTCTCATTAAGAAGTTTTCCCCAACACTGAGGAATATTCCTGAGATTTCATTGTGTTTTTATACCATCCCAGGTTCCATGGCAAGGCTGGGGTTTGTTACAGGGTTTGAAATGCAGAGGTTGCAGAAGCACAATAATGCCATCACTTGAAATTTTTTGGGGAAGAGCCACAAGAGCTGGAACCAGGAGGAACTTTCTGGCTACAAAGGTGTTCCAGAAGGGTGGGAGGTGGTGGGGATATTCAGGAGCATCCTGTGAGCAGAATTACAGAGCACAATTCTGGAATTATGGCAGCTGCACAGGACTGACTCCAGTACCAGTGTTTTGGGACTGTAATTCCCAGGTTTCTTTAGGGATGGCTCAGGTCACTCCATGATTTAATTTGATTGATCCCTGCCACAGTCACATTTTCTGGAAAAATCTCTTTGCCAGGATTTCTCTCCTGGGAAGCTGAGAAGCCTCAGAGAAAAAGGAAAAAATATTATCTCATTTGCTTCTCCTGTGTTTTGCTCCTTTGGAATGTGGTTGGAGATTGTTTCATTGGTTTGATGGGAATTGTTTTGACTCAATGGCCAATTGGGGCCAGGCTGTGTCAGACTCTGAAGAGAGAGTCACAAGTTTTTCTTTAGTATCTTTTAGCCTTCTGTCTGTATCCTTTCTTTATTCTTTAGTATAGTTTAGTTTAGTATTCTTTAATATAATATAATAAAATAATAAATTAGCCTTCTAAGAACATGGAGTCAGATTCATCATTCCTTTCTTCATCTGGGAACCCCACAGATACAAGAGATCCCCTGTAGGACAGGTGTTCTGTGGTTCTACACCCACATATCTGAGTTATTTCTTGAGCCCCCAAGTTTTAACCTGGCTGTGATGGCAATATTGGCTCAACTCCACCTGAGCAACCTGCAGAGGCTGCCAGGGGAGTTCCTGGGGGTGAGAAATAGGAAATAGGCAGGGGAATTCTTGACTCTATTTCAATCCACTTTTTACATCAATGGTAACTTCCTTGTTTTCCTGAAACACAAACTTCATTGTGGTAATAAAGGTGCAGGAAAAAAGGGAGGGGGGGGGGAAAAAAAAAAAAAAAAAAAAAAAGGATTTTTCTCTCCCAAATTCTTATTCCACTTCACTCATTGATGTACCAAACTGTTTGCTACCCCTGGGATTTGCAGGGCTTGCTCAACATCTGATTCACACAAAGCAAAGCAGGACAAAACTCCTCATTTCCAGTCCCAGGAGTGAGGAATATCCCTTGCAAATGTTCCTTCTCCCTGCAAAGGACCAGATTTCTATCCCAAGGAGTGGCAGTGACAGCTCTGCACTGAGTCAGCATAAAGTGACAAATCACCAGCAGGAGCTGATGGCAGCTCTGAACCATCGTTTTATTAGAGGAATTGCTTTTGTAAATTTAAAGAGTTTGCTTTGCTGATGACAAGGAGATGCTTGAATGACTGATTTTTTTAAATATTTATAAGCAGATATTTATAACCTCTGGCAGTTTGTCACTAACTTTTCCATGTATGAGAGAGTTGTAATGAACTTCATTACTGTAAATATTTGCTTTCCCTTTTTGCTGCTACACTAACAAAAAAGGCTTTTAATAATAAATAGCATTTCCTAGAGTGAAAGGCATGGAAGTTGTGTCAGACTTTGAAGAGCCCTTCCCATCCCTGCTCAGCAAAAGTAGTATTTGGGTAGAAAGTTCTGTAGTGAAGAGAAATTTACAGATTTTCTTATGACTTTTATTTGTTTTCTTTAAAATTGAAGAGTCTCATTTATTATCCTGACTCTTGTTTAGGTGCTTTTGGTACCTGGTCTGTACTGTCATTTATTGCTGCTTAATTCAGCTTGACCTTCACCCTCCAACCAACATTCACTGTACCAAAAGGAAAAGCAACAATGATCTAAAATATCAAGTTTCTGCTTATCTGACTGCTTTGCCATCTCTGCTGCTGCCCAAAGCTTCTCTAAATACCAACAACAGAATTTTGATCACAGTAAAGTGTTACACCATCAGGGAGAAAGTAATGGAGAGTGAGTTAAGGGCAGAATCAAATGAGAAAATTGAGGAAAATCCTTCCCTGTGAGGGTGGGCAGGCCCTGGCACAGGGTGCCCAGAGCAGCTGTGGCTGCCCCTAGATCCCTGGCAGTGCCCAAGGCCAGGTTGGACATTGGGGCTGGGAGCAGCCTGGGACAGTGGGAGTGTCCCTGCCATGGGGGTGGCACTGGATGGTCCCTTCCAACCCAAACCATTCTGGCATTTGAGCATTAATAAACCAGGAATTGAAAGAAAAAAAAAAACAAACAAAGCCCAAACCCACCCAAAAAGCAATTAAAGACTCTGTGTTTCATATTCACACCAGGCAGAATTGAATCCTCTCACTCAAAGCTTAAATAGACACAACTTTTTCCTTTATCCAATTCTATCTCTGTCCTAAATGCACCAAAATTCCCATAGAAGTTTTACTGGAAATCAAGGTTTGCATTCTCTTAGAAAGAATTTCTTCAGAGATTTTTTCAAGGGAAACATAGCTGGAGAATTCCCATCATATCTCAGCTACAACCAAACATATATCATAGCAACACAGAAACTATTAATAAAGAATTTTAAAGTTCACTGTTTTCTGGAAAGGAACAGCATATTACCAAAAATGCTTTCAGGAACCATTTCTACATTCACAGTACAATGCTGAGTGTGTGAGCAGGAAACTTTGCCAGCCCTCCTGTATAATCTGTTCAGTGGTTGAGGTAGTTCTGAAGCATGTGAAGGAGAAAAAATTAAAATTTAAGTAGTTTGGCAATGTTGAAACAAATATAATTATTGAGCTGCACAGCAGTGGCAGCAGAGAAAATAAAAAGGTGCGTGAACAGTCTTGTTCTAGACAAAATGTACACTTAGCACCCAATTATGGAAAAGCTGCTGCTCTCAAGAGCTTTAAAATAACTCCACAGAAAAGACTTCACATCCTAATAAAGGCCCATGCTCGGTTATAGAGCTCTCCCAGCTTAGCAAAGATGTCAGCTTCCCTTTCCACCAGGGAATAAAACATTCAGGGAAGTCTTAAAGACTGATCAGAATTTTGTACAGTTCTGGAATTCAAAGTGGTTTCAGTATGCAGGTTAGCTAAAGAATGAATAAAGAGACTCTGAGATGAACATAAAGCAAAACTCAATCAAATTTCACTTTCAAACATTTTTCCATCTAAACCAAGCTGTTAAAATATAGTACAAAATCAATTCTCTCAAGGAAAAAGCAGACACAAATTAAATTCTTTTACATCTCACAATAAAGACAGAAAGAGCAGCACTGGATCTAGTCAGCAACTTCTGGAAAGAGCTGCAGGGAGGTAAAGGAACAAATCCTTGGTCCTGGGAAAAATCCATATCCGAGTAACTTCAGCCAATGCCAGCAGGTGAAATCTACTCTTACCTGTTTCAGGAGCTGCAGCTGAAAGGACAAGGAGCTGTTCCTGACACGGGAGCAGGGACCCACAGCTCCCAAATTCCAGCCCCAGGAGTGCAGAGGAGTCAAAGCACTCCCTGCTCCCCTGGGCTCATGGAGAAAGGGAGAGGGCAATTTAAAATGTAAATCTGAGACAGGTGCTCTGAGTTTCTCCCCAGACAAAATCCCTCCCATGGCACCCTTAGAAAGGATAATTTGCTGTCATGGCTCGTTGGGAGCTTCAGCTGGAGCAGGAGGTGACTCCTGATCCATTCCCCTCCTTTGGCATTCCCAGGTGGCACAGCTGGGCAGGGACAGAGCTGTCACACCAGCTGGAAACCGTGGGGACTGAGGGGCTGCCACCACAGGGAGGGACCAAGGAAAAGGGATTCTGCATGGATTGGGATCCCCAGCACCCAAGGAGTTGGAATGAACCCCTTTCCAAACACTAGAAATGAGGCTTTTCCTCATTTTATTCATTGATAACAGGAATCTGGTGAGAGGACACTGATCCCACTTTGTCCCAGCAGGGAAAGGAGGTGACAGTCCCAAGCCACAGCTGTGTCACAGCCCTTGTCCAATAAACTGTGCCTAATACTGGATTCTGTTCCTCTCTATGGGGCTCATCCCAAAAGCTCATGATGTAATTCAGCAATTCCAGCTGAACCAAGGACCACAGGAATACAGATATTAATGGGGATTTTAAAAACTGAATTGTGTCCCTTCTTAAAAAAATCAATTCTCACAATAAAATTTTCCTAAAAGTACCCTCAGTACTAAGTGAATATGTTTGTCTTATTTTCACACCTCTTGAGACCACAGCCATTACAAACCAATCACTTCTGGGTTTAAATACTACAGGAAGGCAGATTTTATTTTTTTTTCCAAGTTGCATAAATGTGACTCATAAAAACCCCCACAAAGCATTGACAGCTTTACTGCAAAGCAAAATTTACATCCCACGGTCACAGGTCCGTGCATTGCCCATGCCTATTAAGAGAACTCATCAAAAATACAGATATAAACCACACACACCTTACTTCTGTCTCAGAACGTTGCACCATTTTTATCTCCTCTCCATAAATAATGGAAGCATCAGCACATTTGTCGGGGCACAATAACAAATCCCATCCTCTTGGTAATTGTAAACACACTGGAGCTTGTTATTGACCTTGTGTAAAATACTGACACAGGAAAATAGGGGGAAAAAGAGAAACAAAGTTTCCCCACCACCACCCCAGCTCCCTCCAAAGCTAAAATACAGCTGAATTTATAATGTGATGTGAGAGGAATGAACTGTCATCAAAAATGAGCTGCAAAATAAAGCGTGGAGCAAATCTAAAATCCAATTTTAATGGAGTAAGGTGTATCCATCCACATAATGACAATTTACGTGCATATTTCACTTGATTTAATCAGTCTTCATTTTAAATCTTAAAATACCAGTCACTGTAATGAAACAGAATTTATTACCTATCTGTACAAGCAGCACTGCTGATTCTCCTAAGTAATCCATTTAGCTACTTGTGGACATGTGAACAGCTAAATTCATTAGGCACTCTGCTCTCCCTGCCTGATTTGCCACCTCCTTTATGCCCCTTTGAAATGCCCGATGTTAATGCAGCACCGCCAGTACAAAATAAATTATTCATCTGATTGAGCACAAGTGCCTTTCCTGCAATGTTCCTTGACTTGAATGAGTGTTGGAAAACACATTTTTCTCTAAAGATAGTACAGCCATAACGTTTTGATGTGAAGGATCCTTTGCCACATTATCACTTCTCGAGACCCATCAAGGGTGGCGTTCCTGTGCTCTGTTCCAATGAAATTATTCTCCCCACATGATAAAAGGGCTTTATCAGATCCAGGGAAGGCTGGGTGTGAAAGGCCCACAAAACTTTGTGTGCAGGAGTGTTTGGGGGGGTCTGGATCAAAACAGGAGACAAAAAACCTTCCCTGCTGGGAGAGGAGCAGTTTAGTGTTAATTTCAACACTTTCTTCCTCCTGCTCATAACTTTCCAGAGGAATTTCCCAGGCCTGTTGTTCCTGCGAAGGCAAATCCATTTAGGAAAGATCTCTATTCATCCATTTTGGACATTGTTCTGTGGAGTTTGCTGTTAGGAGATAGATAAATAAATAAATATGGAGGATCAGGAATAGTGGGGCAGCAGAGCCAGTTCTTTTTCTACCTTAATGATTCTGTGATTGTCTGTGTACATACACACACCTGTTATTATATCTCCTTTTTCCAATGCAAAACCAGGCTGTTTTAGTAAAAACTAGATATATGAACTTTTAAAAAGACAATTCTTATCCAATTCAGAACATACTTTTTTTAAAAAAATCAAGTTTTGTATGCAAAGCCTCATTACAGAATTGTCATGAAGAAACTGGAACCTGGCAGTGCAAAATAAAACCAGAACATTCCCAAACAAGAACAAATACTCTGGAGGGGATTACCTGCAGAAATGCTTATGCCAAACTGCTTTTATAAAGATTATAACTCATTTACCTGCAGGGTTTTTTTCTGTAAAACTGCTTCTATCAAGAAGAGCACAAGGCTGCACTCAAGTCTTGACTTTGAATCGTGTAAGGCTGCAAAGAACTTAAAGGGAGAATATTTTGCTTCACCAGATGATTCCTCTCCCTTTCTGTCCTGAAAATACCAATGCTGCTGATCTCATTCCACATCCCAGTACAGCCATAGGTGAAATGTTCAAATAATTCTATAAAAATCCTGTTTTTCAGCCAGAAAACAATTAGTAGTGATCATATTACCTTTAATGGTGTTCTATTTTATAGACTGTTAGAAAGTGTACTTATGTGCTCAGCATCTTGTAAAATTGCTAATAAGTGGCAATTAGAGTTATTAATACTTCCCTCCTAAGTGAGAAAGCAGATCCTTTTCATTAGACAAAGTAGTTTGTCAGAGAAAATTGGGGCAATAACAAACCAATTTCCTGTTCTAATCGGGCAATTTCCAAGGATTTGTCTCCAGAGAATTCAGGGATCTCTTTGATAAAGCAGCACCCACTGCCCAGATGATGCCAAACCTGCACAGCTCCAGGGATCAGGAGGTTGGCTCCAGGTTTTGGGTCACCTCACCCCAGTGTCTGTGTCCCTCTGCACTCCTCTTCTAGACCAACATCAATATCTGCTTGGGTTAGACATTTTTTTGTTATCATTCCATGCTGAACGGACTGCAGTGTTTTGTATTCCCCAGGATTTCACTGGGAAGGGGAAAAACCCAAAATTCCCCAGCATCAAAGGGGGTTTGAATGAAAACATTCACATTCCTTCTAATCAGCCATTGAGACACTGAGCTGGTTTTGAGTGATCATTAGTGAGCACTCTGAGCCAGAATGATGAATTTTTAATGTCCAGGTAGAGCAAACTCTACAAATAAAAACCCTCCTGGGGCAGAGGAATAGGTGTGAACACATCCCTGAGGCTGCAAACCCCCGAGCTGGAGCTAAATCAAGTAATAAACATGAACAACAAGACTTAATCACATATCCACAGGGTTTTTATCCCAAATTTCTATAACACCACTTGCCACTGTGGATGGATATTCCTGATATTCCTGAATCTCAGCCCCCAGCAAAACCAAAATCCAATGTCAGTGACTATCACTGAAAAATTAAATGCTATAAATTTATTTTCATACATGGCTTTGCTCTGAAATAAAGGTGGCATTTTTAATACATCTTCAAGGATCACTTAACAACGTTACTTTTAAAATAACAGCTTGGTTTTAACCAAATATAAATGGCATTTTATTAAATTTATACCCAGGCTGGGCTGACTCATGAGACAGAGATGCAGAATTCCTTATAGGAAGCCAGGAGAAGTTTGGCAGCTTTGCCTTAAAATATTCTGGGGGTTTAATGTTTCTTTTTATGCTGAAACCACTGAAGAATCAAGTTTGGAGTGTGGAGCTCATCTTTCTTAAGAATGTACACTTCACCTTAAAATGATTCCCCATTGTGAAAACCCAGGATCACAAATGGGGACGGAGCTTTCAGCTGGAAAATGGAATGATGTGATGGAACAGAAGGAAACCTGGAATTCTCCACACATCAAAACTCAGGGAGCACAGGAAGAGAATAAATTCTACAAGGATTTTCACAGATGTGGTTTTAAATGTAAGGTTTTGAAATTTTCCAGGAGATACCAGCTCCTGTTTAGATAACCAGCTCAAACAAAATAGTTCAGCTTCACTTTTATGCATCCATAAAATTCCTTGCACGAGATGCTCAGTGGAGTATCAGACAGTAAACTGGGGAAAACAGAACCATAAAGCTGAAAGGTAAACATGCAGAGAATAATCAGGCTTTTTAAAGACACACATTAAAATGAAATTCTCTCTCTATTTTTATCTGTCTAATAAGTGGATTTATTTTCTGTACAGAACAAGATGTAAAAACCATCCAAGATGCTCAAAGTCTTTGGACACTAAAAGAAAATGCAGTGATTTGACTCTCCAGTTTTGCTTAGGAAATGCTGATAAGTAGCCTATTAACAGCCTATTAAATCAATTTAATTGATTAACAACTCTAAAAGTGAAGCCCAGGGCTTTAGTAGGAAGGATTTGATGTCTTCATGTATGGCACTGCTGAAAATCTCCGGGAAAAATTCAGAGGCAGCTCTAGAGCTCTGTTTAGTTTAATTTTGGGACTACTTCTCACTAATTGCTCAGCAGGAAGAGCAGTAATTACATGAGCTGCAATATACAGGGTGCAGAAAAAAAACAAAACAAAAAAAAAGCAATGCAAATTTGCCACACCAATAAAAAGGCTGAGAAAGTAATATTTTGTACAAATTAATTTGTACAAACCAAGCATTAAACTATGTAGTAATTGCTCTGTGGCATAACTTTCCAACAACTACTGGAAATTAGTTAAGGTTTCCAATAACTACATATGAGAAACATAATTTTTACAGCTTTATTTTCATTAGTTTAAGTTTCTAGACAGTCACAAATCCAACATAGCTTTCCTTTATGTTAAACAATGAGCAGAGAAAATTCCTAGACCTTCCCAATGGAAAGCTGCTTCCAAGTATAACTCTCTGAGGTTATTTTCTTCTTTCCTTTTCATGGCATTTCCACAATGGATTGCTTAAACTCTCCTTACTATTTACATACATTATTAGTAAATAGCCCTCATATACAAAACTGGTGGGACATTAATCCAAATAAAACTTTCGACCTTCTCACTGTTATGCAAATATGAGACAAAGATGAACTAGACTTATTTAATTGTAATTGGCCCCAAAAGTAGCATAAATATTAAATATTCCAGAAAAAAAGATGGCAAGATCATGTCCTTTTAATGTAAGAGTGATAAAACCCAGTGCTTCAAAAGAAATCTGGATTTCAGTGGTGGCCTGAAGTGCAGATGCTCAGCAGAGCCTCTGAAATGTTTTCTGCCCCCTGAAGTTCCCATCTTGTGCACAGTTTAAGTAAATGAGATGCAGAACAAATGAGCAGCACCAATTTTTTTTTTCCCCAGACAGATTTCCACCCTTTTTTTTGTGGTCCCAGGTCATCCTTCCTTGGAAATTCAGGCTGAAACAGCTGAGGCAGCTCTCAGTTTGACACCTGGGTGTTACCAGAGACTCAGGCTGAGGCTGATGAGTCTATAAAACTGGGTTTAGGCTTTAAAACCGGGTTTAGGCTTTAGTACTTAACCTAAATCATCCAAACAAGATGATATAACGAGCTGATCTTTGTGTTCAATCCTACTCAAAAAAATTTCAACTTTTTAAAGGGAAAAAAGGGAAATGTTTTCATATATTCCTACAGGAGTAAGGGTGTGTTCTGTCCCTGAAGGGAACAGTTGCACTTTGGTGCCTGACCCCTCAAACTTGTATTTCTGGGTCATCCAGAGGAGCAGACATCCAGAAATGATCAGGAAACAACATCCCAGAGGACTGTGGCCCATTCCTTAAGGACAGTGACATGATAATGCCCAGAAAACTCCAGGTGTGTTTGTGGAGACAAAGCAAAAGCTGGAGTTTTGACACCTGTTTGCAGAATAAAGCTGAATTTTTTCATGCTTTCACAGCAAGTTTCACTGTTTACAGTACAGAAAGACCATTCTTACCCAGTTTTGCCGGGCAGATCCATGACCCCGTGGAAGTGCTGCTGACAGAGCACAACAGCCACAGAACCCTGGGGTACCACGACCTGCTCAGTCTCACACATCCCACTCCTCACTCTAAACATTTCACATTTGCTGTCCTCTCACCCTTTTCCACTTTTCTTCCTTCAGCTTAAAATAAATCCCTTCGTGTATTCGCTTTTCTATTCAGCATGGTGGATTTATTTAAGTTTTATTTATTTTTTTAAATTTAAATTGGTTTTTATTTAAATTATTTTACAATTAAATTTAAATAGTGGATTTATTTAAATGTTTTACAATTACCCAATTTATGGGCTATTTGTAATTGGAAAAGAAAATTACACCATTTAATTAAGGTTTAGTGCTGTCCAACCTGACCTATAGCACTGATTGATTTCTATTTATTTCTAGGCACTCTGAGCCCAAGTCACACCTCCAGCAGTAGAGCCACTTTTTTCTCTTTCCAAACCTCATTGCAGCTTCCAGCTCTGCTCTGAAGCTCAAAATGAGTAGTCTTGGTTTCATTTGTATTTAAAGAATTATCTGATCCAAGGATGGAGCATCTTCACTTGTTGCTGTTCGGGAAAGTATTTTTATGACATTATCAAACATTTATTTAAAATTAAACATCTTTATCAGAAAAGATACTCAAATATCAAAGATCACAGAATCATGGAATGGTTTGGGTT